>JAHPZR010010387.1:65000-82262 GCA_019787425.1 Platygyra sinensis | reverse complement strand
ATGGCAAGTGCCTTTAATTTTTTCGTGGGATTTTTACGTCCGAGATTATACTGAGCTCGAGTTTTTCAGCAGTGCACCGGTGCTGATAAGCCACATGACTTGTGCTGATGGAGCTAAGCTGACGGACTGACTTCAGTGTGCTTGTGTGCAACGTTCTGATTGGTTTATAAGAATTCTTAACTTCGAATGTTTCGGCGGTGATTTACCAAAAATTCGTCTTTTTTTGTGTTGATCGTCCTTTTCGTTTTCGTTTTAGAAATCCGCCAGTTTCTCCTGCTCCCAAGAGCGCAATGAGGTAAGGAGGTTAAAAAAACCTTAATAACATGCAGATGTAAGCGTGAGCTGCAACACTTCAAGTTGAGCATCATGTTTTCAACAGTTTGAACTCAACGACTTGGATGAAAAGTAACGACTTCCTCCAGTGTGCACGATGATGATTTACCTCATGAATTAAAGCTTTCATTTGTTCAATCAGCCTTTTTCTTGATCAATCGTTCGTTTTTGTTTATTCGTTTGCTTTTCTCGCTCATTTTCTTACTCTCTAGCTTTCTTTTTTGTTCGCTCGTTTGTTTTGTTTTATTTTTTTTTTTTGCCGCCTTACCTAATGTATCAGTTACTCTTAAGGTAGCAATGACACGGTGTAATTTTATATGCCTCAATATAGAATTCCTGGCAAGACGAATTTTTACTTGTCTCCTTTGCGAAACTCTCCCAGCGAAACGTTGACACCCAAATCAAGGTGAGTAAAGAACCACGGATATAACGATCAACTTACCGCTATTCTCATTCTTCAGTAATAAATAATATAATAATGACTTTATTATCATGTCAATTACATCTAGCATTGGAGAATTCCCACCGCTAATGGTGGACAACTAACTTGAACTATCTTAAAGAAAAACCATTAATATAAAATTAAAATAAAAACTGATGATAAAAAAGCAATTCTGACGGATAGTTGCAAATGATATACAGATAAGTCCTGTAAGAGAAATTAAAGTTATGAGTTACAAAGATGACAGCCACTAAATACATGGGTCTTAAACTGCTTGGGATTTATTGCCGCTGTGTTGGTTTGCTCCATAGTCTTGGGCCTAGATATCGAATTGAATGTTTTCCATACGTAACAGTGTTAAATCTAGGTAGATAAAAATCTCTCTGCCGTAAACTACAAGTGTGGCTATGAGTTAATAGCATAAAACATGTTACGACTAGTAATAGTTCTCACTAAATCTGCCCCCGCTTCTATTTTATCCGTCAAGGGTATAAAATTCTTATAAAAAAAAGATGTTGCAACAACAAGCAGCATATCTTCTACAGTGTAAATAATGGAAGCAAAAAGGCAAACACCAAAAACATCTCTGTTTTCTATACGTCAGTGTCCCGATAATGTACAAAAAGCGAATAAAAGCATTTGAAGAAATAAATAGATTCGGGGCTTCCTTGCTTATTAGACAAACGACGCTCCTATCTTACAGTAACCCCAAATTAACGTGTTGAACATAAAAGACGTGACGGTCCCATGCCAAGCACTTTGAAGAAAAAGTGAAACGGGTTAGAGCGATGGCCAGGGTTAATGGATCGAGTTCTTGAGAAAGTGTACTACTTCAACTTGTAGTCAACTGCAAAGAAAAAAACGTGATATGGACGAGACGGGGTTTCCAATGGGCACCGAATCCTTGCCTCCTCCAAAACACCTTGCTCTTCAGTCCCTTGCTCCAGATATTCCAGACAGCGGAACCTGGGGCAGCTTGACACAATACTGGGGAGTCACTGTACATGCAACCTACCCCTTGTCGCTTCATACTACAAAAACCGAAAGTAATACTGGACCATCGAGATATTTACTTAAAAACACAAACAAATACTGCCTTGCAGTCCCTACAACCCCAGTACTTACATTGTTGCTGGATCAGACCGCGGGTAGAACGCTTCCAGTGCTGTCAGAAGTGATGAACCCTGGAATAAAATGTAGAAGCATGGACACAAATATACCATTTGCGTCATCCGGGGATTAGACCGGGGGGGATCACTGACACTGACATTCCAGGGTAGTAAGGCAGCTAACTTTGTCAGAACCCTCGCTTACACCTTGTTCTCACACTTACGTTTTTTTCGTAAAAAAAGAAAAAAAAACCATGACCGACGTACATCGTATATCTCACTTACTGTTGTCCAAGCCAAGCTCTCCAACACCCGCTCTTCGATCCCGTTTAAATGCTGAAAAATATTAAGACGAATGGTTGGTTTCAGAAAAATCATAAGTTATACTGCTACTACAGTGTACCACAAATGTACCACGCCCTTGTCTCACCTTCATTAAATTGCTGCCAAGAAGTGGCTCATGAAGAATAAAACTCTCTATGACTTTAAAAAAATCAAATGCCTGAAATGTCAAACAACTTTAGTCAGTTATAAAGGAACTTTCATTAATTCTTACTTAATAAACTATTACATGTACTGAGTTGCTAAACCCAAACCACGGCAAAATTAATTTTAATTGACGTCAAATACCTCCAAATTCAAAATGTTGAGAATCCAAGGAAATGCTAGAGTTGGCCCTGAAAGGAAAGTTTTCAAAATGAGACCAAAAGGCAACATTGCACTCCGGTAGATTGTTTCTTTGGTACATGCGACAAAATAGAATTTCAGTGGTCATCTGCTTGAAAGCAAAAAATCGTCATCACTTGTTCACTTTTTTTCAGCGCTCAAACACTGAAAGCCATTTTAACATTTCACCGTTCCACAAAACTGTGCACTAAAACAATGACTAACAGCTACACACACAAAATGACATACATGGAAGTCCTTTTTCAGCCATTACCACTTCAAGTGAGCAGGCCATGAGAGAAATGTGAAACGCTTTACTGTTGAGCAAAGCACTGAAAAATATGAGACAAAAGTAACAAAGTTAGTCTTCATCACTGTCTGACAAGAGAAAATCATAAGTAGATCTCTGCTGGTATCTGTAATTTAACAATAAGCATTACCTGAAATCACTACAAGATAATCTTTTTTCCTCCTGAAAGGTAACATGTACACAAATTTGAAAAGTTAATCTACAATATCTTTTCTTCTTTCTTAACATTTTTCCCTCCTTGGAGTCAAAGAAAGCCAATACCACAACCAGGAAGTCAATAGAGTCCAGGCCTAGCCAGTGTTATTTGGACCACTTTGAAATTATGGGACAATGCACTGGCATGTTTCAACAAGAAGAGTTTAATCAAGTCTGGAGTTGTGAATCCCTACTAGTTTTTGACTAAGTTTACTTTGAGGGAGTCCAATGTCTATAAGCCTCATGGTTCCTTTTTGGGCTTCCTCGCCACTTTCATTTGCTTTTGTGTAACTGTGTTGTTTTATTGTTATTTGTATTTTGTGGTAAATTCAAAACTCATTAATAATTCTTGAGCCTAACAGCCTATGAAAACACCGATAAAGCGTCACATGCATAAGCTTTATATCCTGATAAAACACTCCCCGTTCGTATTCTTTATATAAAGAATACTGATAAGGCATACATGTAGCTTGTTTTTCTTGTATGCTAATATCTTTCCTCACAATTTGAACCTTTGTTCAGACTCCCAAGACACACGCTTTTGCCGTTCAAAAACCTTGCAGCACGGGTTTTATTGGGTCTAAAAACACTGCTGCTCAATTTTTAAACATTACATAAATAAATAAAAATAAATAAATAAATAAATAAACAAATTCAAATTATTCTTTGCTTAATTTTTAGTATGAGTTCAGAATAAAATAATCATTAGCTAACCGCTAACAGCATGGCTTCCATTACTCTATAATACAGCTTCTTTGTTAGGACAAAAATCTGCAAAACAAAGTAATTACTTTGGTTAACTTGAACCACTGCAAGAATAGCAGCTACAGCGTAGCTGTCTACAGTTGTACAAATTGATCTTATGTAAAGTATGATGATCACTTGAGTGTGATTGTTGGGTAGAATGTTTCAATCAGCACACTGTTTGATAGGAATGAGGATGTCAAAGGTTTGCATGATGTTTGTATTAGCTTCTTGGAAGTCCTGGAAGTTTCCAAAAGGACCTGGCAACATTCCATCACATAAAAATATTCAGTTACATGTCTGAACGACATGTGCCTTAAGATCAAAACTCATTTTTTTTTAACAATGAACATATTTCAAAATACTATAATATAATTTACCTGAATTGAAATATTACTGTCTTCACTAACTGCAGCATCATTAAAGCCTTTTATAAAACAATCCTGGACAGCTGAAAAATGAACATGAATTTGAATGAACATACAGCAATTAGAGTGGTCAAAATTATAGATTAAAAAAAATTACAGTGATGTACAGTCCTCACCAATTAGTTGTGACTGTATACGATTTTGAGGATTTCTTTGACAACTCTAAAAGGGAAAGAAAACCATAATAATAAAATAATAAATAAAAACTGCTTACATCCAACCTAATAATTACATGTATTATGAGCCAAACTACAGGGCACAACTTCCAGTAAAAACCTTGGGGCCAGCTGGCCCCTACGTTTTCAGATTTAGTCCAATGCGAAAGTGATAATCAGTGAAAAGGGTGGAAAGTTAGCCAACAATGAAAACAATTTGGTTGCAATGTTGAGCTCTGAACTAATGGAAGAATTACAAACTGTTAAGATAGTTCAAATGCAAATTATAAGTCTAGGTCAGTTCTTTTGCAGTGCAGAATGACTAGGAAATTTGGATATTTGGGCTGGAGTAGTAAACACATGATTGAAATACAGAAAACATGTCACTCTTCTTGTAATTTAATTGTGATACAGAGAAACAAGTTCATTATCTAAGGATTAACATCACATGCTAATCCTGTTACTCCAAGATGTACATCAACATAAAATAATTGTACTCACATGCCAAAATCTTATGAGTTCCTGACTTGGCATATGGCTACCAGTAAAAAGCAAGAATAAAGTATCCATCATGATTATCAGCTTTGGTGTTGCAGATAATTAAATAGAGGATATTACATGGCTGCGCGTGGATACGAATTTTATCTTCGAGTGTTTAACTCGATATCTCACGATGAGCGCAGCGAACGAGTGAGATATCGAGTTAAACACGAGAAGATAAAATTCGTATCCACAAGCGGCCATGTAATATTCTGTTTATTATATAAACATACTTATGACCACGCTTTTTGACGATTTTCCAAAGATTTCCGACCACTTTCCGAAGATTTCCGAACATTTTCCAAAATTGTTCCGAAGGCCAGACGAACGTTTCCGAACATTCTCCGAACATTTTCCGAAGATTGTCGAAGATAACCGAAGATTTCCGAATATAACCGAAGATTCCGAGGAAGAACCGATGATGTTTCGATCATACAGCAACACATCTGAGTACTTTCTAAGAGATTATGTAGCTAAAGCAATGGTGATCATGTTATCTTCACGTGTGAAGATATCATGTTATCTTCACGTGTGAAGATATCACGTTTACGCGCGAAAGCTCACCTGGTATTTCACTGGTGTTTATATAATAAATGACACTTCTACATTGTTATTCAGTAGAGTGAATGTTATTGGGGAATAAGGTTTAGATGTTAAGATGTCTTAAGAGTCTACCATGTTAAGACATAACTCAGGAAGAGCACCAAAGATAATACTGTTATCACAGTAGTTATTTACCTGGGTGGGATGCTACCCTCTTGCAGGAAGCCCATCAGTGTTTGGGATGGGTTGCCAGCAATTTCCCTGTTTCTAGATTATACCACACACTTTCTTTTTAGTTTCTTGTGAAAATTTGGTACAGCAATTGAAACATAAGTTTACTTAATTAGTTCACTGTACCTGGCCTCCTCCAGTGTAGCTCTTAAATCAGTGAGAGATGATGAACCTGATAGAGAATGCCCTCTATAAAGGGAAACAAATAAGAACATTCAGTAATTGGATAATACAAGCACATTACAGGGCTAGCAATTTGTGAACACATTACAGTCCAAGTTGAGTTGTACACTGTACTGTGCTCCTGGCTGTATACTGTACGAGGTAAAGGACATGCTACATGTACAAGCAAACTTCATGGGTGGTTGAAACCCTATGCCTCTTGAGGGGTGAAGAGGAGCCAAGAGGGTGACACCAGCATAAAGCTGCTGACTTCAAAATATTGCGTCAACCGTGATTAAGCTGTCCTCTAGCCCATATTACCTTGATTCTGGACTTGCTGTTGTGATAGTTGTTGTAGCTGTAGTTATATACTGGGGATCATTATGCACAGCTGAATCATCTGCACCTCCATTTAAGGTTCCAACATTGTCTGTTTCATCAAATGGAATCCACAAGTAGCCATCTTTGTCAAAGAAGTCTCTCTCATCAATATCTCTAGACTTGTCATAAATATCATTGTACATGGAATTTAAGTCATCCACCTACACATAAATACAGATCAAGCCAGATCAGTCAATGATTGGTTCAAATATAGCACTATCATTCTCTCATATTCACCCGATGTATTTTAAGTTTGACTTTGGCATGACTGAACTAAGACATTGCAATCAATGCTGTGCCAGGAAATGCATACATGTGAATTGACAAAGCTCAGCTCATAATGACATTGATGCTACAATTCTGTTAATAGAGGGTCCTATAGGGGGGTCTCTGGCACAGGTCATGAGAGGAAAAAATAGCGAATCATGAATCATGAGTATCCAAATTGCATACTCCTGAATCACAGAAATAAGCAAGAAACTAAGGTACTCTGCTTAATAACCTGCTCTCGCACTAAAAAGAGTGTTTGAGGAAGCAAAATTGTGAAAGGCTAAATTAAGGCTCCATGTTGCAAAAAGCATACATGTACCTCAATTACTTTTGAATCCTTTCAATAGACGACTCTAACCATTCAGAGAAATCACGTCTCAAAATCACAAATATCGGTTCGTAATTCAAGTTCTTCACGGATCAAGCAAAACCCTCTGGTCAAGGATCACGAAGAATAATTCACATTTCACAGACAATAAAATCAGCTATCACTCTTCACGAGAATACCCCTGTACGACCTTCTTAATGGTAATACAACTGAGTGTGACACAGTAATAGCACATGTCTGAACCACCCTTAACAAACTGAATGATTGAGCAATTAACTCCTGAAGAGAGTGTGACAAAAAAGCTGTGGACGGAGTATACTGTACATGATGTCAAGTACTTTGTGTGTTTTACAGTACTTACTTACATTGAGTAAGTCTTTTATGTTACCCTAAAAGATTAAAAGAATGAGGAAGATTGAACTCAGGCACTGTCATTGGTATAAGAACTATCATAAACACCAGCGTATAAGCATAGTTAGTAGAACTATGGTATAAGCAGCACTTGCAGCTAAGCTGCACCCCGAGTTTGGCAATTTAAATTTTGGAAAAGAATAATGGAAAAAATTAAAATAGATCAAAATTGGAGTCTTGAGAAAGATGTCTTACATGTGTATGCATTGTTTCTTCAAGTTTTTTGGATGCGTCCACCCGACAATAAACTCACTTATATAATTTTAGCTCTGTTGTAGTATGGAAACCAGACTTAGACATAAATTTGATCTTTCTCTGGCATTTTTAATCCAGTATTTTTCATTCCTATCCTTTTCTCAATATAATTTATCTAAAGCAACATGTCTTGAATGCTTCATTTCGTTCCTTCGTAGCTTTAAGGTGGCCGAACACAGTTTTCGTGCGCGCTTTTGCTGATGCAATTCAGCACGTGCACAAGGATTTCAACAAACAAACAAGCCGTCAATAGAGCGATCATTTTATTTACTCAACACTCGCACTATCTGTGTTATTTTTCTCTATAATTGAAAGCAGTGTATTGATGGCTTTAGTCTTTCATTACAAAGATACGTTAGAAAAGGTAACGATGCAAAGAACCCAGCAATTTCCAGCTTTTGTTTGTTACCGAAGGAACCCAGTTAAATGCAAGCGCATGCGTAGTAAGTCGAAAAAATTGCGATTGAGTGAAAAATTGACTTTCGGAGATACGCCTATTTCTCGAGAACCACTCATTAGAATTTCACGAAATTTAGAGCGAAAATACTTTAGGAAATAAATAACTGGAGGATTAAAAAAAAATTAAAATTTAACAAAGGAAATTCAAGATATGCCAGTGAACCTTCAACGAGGGATAATTAAAGATCTGTTTGTTAAATTATTATTAAAATAGCGCTAACATGTGAGTATCGTTACAAGCTTGTTGCATGCAAATTATAAAGAAAATCTAATGACTAGATTTTCTGCAAATAAACAAAACCGATTTTAAACGCCTGTTTATAATTAATCATGTTGCCATGGTAACAGCACATACGACAGCTTAATTATCAAAAAGTTGAAGTTTGTGTTGTTAACTTGCTTGCTGCCATTTTTGGCGACCAAAGGATCAAGGGTTTTAGAAGCAAAGGTAAATGAAACAGAGGTATCAAAAACTGTGTTCAGCCACCTTAATAGTAGCCAGCCTTTTGGTTAGGAGATGAGCTACAGGAAACAAGAAGATTTTGAAGCCTTGCTTGTGGGTAATGCTCGTGGTGGATTGATTTCTATCAAAGTGAGTGGAGGCGACAGTGTAGCCACACAGATTGATACAGACTGCGAAATTTTTGCTAAAAAGTCTTAATTTCTGCAAATCAACAGTAGGGTATCCAGATGTTCCTATAGATAAACCGCATCTCTTATTTGATATGAAAATTTTGAGCAAAAGGTGCCGCTTATACACCAGTGTTGATGGTATACATTAATTGATGATCTAAGGCAAATATGCAAAAATAATAGCTTTTATTAGTCATTTGGAGTTTGCTACTTAATCTACAAGTACACTGTAGGCCTAAAACTGTATGCTGGAGGACACTGTCAAGTACATGTAACTTTAGGTTAGTGCACTGTTGTGTTCAGTTGATAACTCTAATGATTAATCAACAACTAATTAATGATTGTAATTATCATAATCAGTGTAAAGTACATGTACGATAATTTATGGCCCCATATCACAGATTGAAAACACTAAATTGTTACATACTATGTAATAATGACAGTGGGTGTTTTACCTCAGAACAGCTCTCAAGAAATGGTTGAAAGTACTCTGTGTATACTGCATTCACCTAAATAAAAATACTCATTGTTTTACACTAATGTTCATATAGTTGACT
The DNA here is from genome assembly GCA_019787425.1 of Platygyra sinensis. NCBI lineage: Eukaryota > Metazoa > Cnidaria > Anthozoa > Scleractinia > Merulinidae > Platygyra > Platygyra sinensis. The sequence goes on along the minus strand of JAHPZR010010387.1, from coordinate 73,110 downwards.
TTTGTCCAAACAGGGCTAGTATGGGATCATGTGTACTATAGCCATCCTTGGTCGACTGACAATCAATATAGCCTCTATTGACATCTCCATTGACACTTAAATTCAACACTTGATCAACATCTTGTTAGTTGAGGGTCTACTATATGAGTTGGTCAACCCTTAGCCAACTATCGACTGACTGTTGATTGAGTGAAGATTGTCGTCTTAATCCAGTATCGACCAAGTATCAATCTAGATGCCCATCAAGTGTTGATTGAGATGTGGATCAAGTGTTGACTGACAGTATCAATCGACACTTGACCACCATGCCTTCATTTAGTGCACATTTCCACTAAATGTACGGTATGTGGAAAACACTTTGGAGCAATAACTACTGCAAACAGGCAAAGCTATCTTGCTAGAAAACATGGTAAACAGTCATTCCTGACCTCACATGTGCGACCTGTGGTGATGAGCAGAGATTGAAACAACATGTACAGGCTGCACTTACCCATTTACCCAGATAGAGCATATGCACCTATGTGTCCAACATCCATCCAAATTTATTGGAACAGAAGAATTTAAAGTGTTAACATAAAAAAAGAAATGAACTCCCACAGGATTGGTTTAATTTGGTACACCAACATGGCTGCTGTTTCATTGTTTAGGAACACCAAAATGGCGGCCATGACATCATGTGGATACGCTCTCTTATCTCAATCATTTTGAGTGAGAATTCATATAAAACTATTGCTAGTTTTTGGTGTATTTCTTAAACTAATCTGATCCAGATGGCAATTTTAAGTCATTAAAACCAGGGATATAATTAATAAAAAGCTACAGCCTGTAACTTGATCATGACACTTAATTGACAGCAAATGATCGAAAGGTACTTTTTGCAGTATGTGCATACCTTGGATTTAGGAACATTTGACTCTTGGCAAAGATCTGGAAGAATCCCATTTTCCTAGAACCAGAATTAAAACATGCAACTTACATGGCAACATAAAACGTACATACATACTCTGAGTGAAATGAACAATATTTGCATTATGAAAACATACTGTATGAATGCAGAATCAAAGGAAGAATCATTGATCACAAGTTTGAGAAAGAAAATAAAGACTCTAACCAGATTTCCATTTGTCTCCAAGAGACCTGTGTTTGATTAAATCCAAAAAAAGATTGATTGTCACTAATAGATCATATTTGTACATTATCAAGGCTGTGATCTACAGGGCTTGAAATAACGGCCGGTCAACGGACAATGTCCGGTCAGAATCTAGCATTGTCCGAGCAAATCCGTGGATGACCGGACATGTTGTCCGGTCATTTGGGCTTTCAAAGACAATTCAATTTTGTGACAATCATGATGGAAATCTATTCAATCTTATCATGTTCCCAAAAAAGATATTAACTAGAGGGACTTTTGTTTGTGAAATTGATGACATTTCCTGTTGTCAGTCGCGACCGCAAATTGGCTACTGCTGTACGTGTCGTAATTAGTGCTCAAGATTGCACGCCCCGCTGCGCCGAAAATAACCTGCATAGCATCTGGTGCCAATAAGAGCGAAAAAAGAAAGACCCAGAGTGACAGTATAATGAATTAGGCCACCCTCTTGTTCCAATAAAACTTCACAAATGTAACATTAAAATAAAAAGCTTTGAGTGTTAATGAAGTAAACATAAAAATAGAGTTTGTCTTTATTTCGCCCTGTCCATAAATTTGTTGCATGTTTATCACTAAACGACTAATTCACAAGGTTAACTCAACATTCGTCACCCTGTTCTCTTTGAAATACATTATGTATAAGTTTTAACGATGAGGTTGTGTCTTGCAATCCATGTGTCTGACTTACAATGTAACAGAACAAAGCTTAGAGTAATAAAACTACAACTTTTAATTTTTTGCACACTCGATTTGTTTTGAGTAACTAGAGTTGCTGTTGTTGAAAATGATACAGATCATGTAACTTGCAAAATGGAGCCTCTATTGCAACTAGTTAAGATGGATTAAATTTGTCCGGCCAAAAATGCCTATGTCCAAGCAAAATCACGTTTGACCGGACAATGTGTCCGGTGCCTGCCCAATAGTTATTTCAAGCCTTGGATCTAAGAAAAATTCTGGGGAACCCTTCGGGCACCCAACGTTGTACGCTTAGGTGCCCAGAAGTCAAGCTCGGTGGCCTGAACAAAAACTGATTAATTAATTATGATGATCTAATAAAATTATTAATATATGATACGCAATTAAACCTCAAATAGAATGTCTGGCATTGTCACAGTTTCTAGGGCATTTATCCTATTTGCAGATGCCAAAGATAAAAAGTTCACAAGTAATTTTTTGCAACACTGTTTCTTAAAGTCCACAATGAAAGACAGAATTTACACCTTTTTTTAGTTAAAATGGTTGATATGTGTAGAAAACGTTAGTCCTTGTTCCCACTTTTCCCTTTATGCTTCTAATGACTTAGTTCACATTCTCCTTCGATTAGGGACTTTTCATGCACGTTATACAAACCACCAGAACTAAAAAGACTTTCAGTTGACGCTATACGAAGTATAGAAGGAAAGTGCTGTTCATATCACTGTAGGCCATTGTTAATCATACGCATCAAAGCGAGCCTTTGAACGATTGTTTTTTTGACTTTAAACATAAATTTAAATATTCTGAATTGAGCCATTTTGCCTTGCAAACTTTAATACAACACAAGAAATCAAAAAGGGAAAGGCAAACTATTGTGAAACTGTTTTCATCTCAAAGTTAGGAGGAGGTTGCCCAGCCGTGCGACTAGGTATGTTTTCCTTGTTGTCTGAAGATGAAAGGCGGCCGCTCAAGGTGACTGGGCGCTGCTAGAGTACAGCCTTGATTCCAGAAAATATCCATACCTCCCCCAAGGAAGGGATTTTTCTAAGACCCCCCCACCCCTCTGGAAATTCTAATTAAGCTTCATACATTTCTTTAATTTTTGTTTGGCCTTACAGAACCCCCCACCCCCCAGGAAATTCCAATCCCTTCTGTGGGAGGAGTATGGATATTTTCTGGAACTGCACATTATTGGTGTCGGACTGGAAGTAGCTTTCAATGTGGAGGAAGAGGTAATGTTAACCTGTGGGTTGCTGTTTGAAGAACTGTCTGTGTACATAATCCACACAGCACAATAAGAGGTTAAATGCTGTAACCAGGTCTGTCACTCCCTGCAAATGCCAGCCTGAGGCACATCAAAAGTAAAAAAAAAAGTCTATAACACAGTCAAACAAATAAAATACCAGGCTTAGTTAAATAATTCATCTTTAATTTCTGGTAATGTGTCCTAAGCTTACACAACTTAGTTTGAGTGAGAGCATGAAGTAAAAGTAAAACCGAAAGGCACAATTATTTTGGAATTAGTTTATAAGAAAAAGAGTTTAAAGGATATTAATTTAACATGTCAAATTAGCAAAACACATCACATTTGCTTTCATAATTTTTCATAACTTGCAATAATATTATTCTTTCAGTGAAAAGACTGAAAAGTAAATTTCACAATGAATTAAATTAAAATTGAATTCTGGATATGTGACAGAAGTTGGGGGGTGGGGATTTGGGATCTGGGTTGGTAGGCTGCTTATAACCTACTAATATGTTTGTAAGAGGACCAGCACTGCTTACCCTTGCACACAATAAATAAAAGCCAGCACGTTTTGCAGAAGATTTCTTTTCTTTCCTCACTGACAAAATAAATCAGAGTTGACAATTGAACAAATAATGCCTTGGTCATTTTCCATATAATTCATATACTGGTCAGTGGTCTTATAATAATTGATTGATAAACTCACATTTATTTTACATTTACTTCTAATCTATTAGCATATACAAAAAATAAAATCAAGATGGATTTTTCAATTCAAAATTTTTTATACCTTTCACCCAAAGCTTGATGACCTTTGAATACTACTTGCGTGACTCTGTGAAGAATGCAGTGTACAGCAGAAAGTAAACATTATTTTTGAGTATTACTTTTAGACTGCTTACCAGAGTCTACAGAGACACTCTTCAAATACATGTCATATATTCTAACTAGTCACCAAATGATCAAAACCTTCTCACTTATTTTAATTAAAACATATTTTAATTAATTTTAATATATATTTGCCCAAGACCTCAAAGTGCTAATATATAGAGGGCTTACAAGGGCTTTCAGTAAGGGCTGTAACATGTACATGTAACACTTGTTACTGCTATGGGTGTGAAGATCAACGCTACAGGTGAATTAAAACTTAACAGAGACCTTTAGCAGCACATTTTTTGGGCAATACCACAAACTGCAAACCCTGGGAAAGCATGCGACCTTGTCCTTGCCATCACATTCGCACTCAGCAGTTTGAGTTTCAACTTCAAGACACTGTTCTTCCAGTTAGTGATTTACAGCAGCGTTTTATCGCCAGAGATCAACCCAACCTCCCAATCGACCATATTAGTTACGATGTTACATCTATTTGCTATCTATTGGGACAAAGTTTGAAGATCAACTATAAAGTTTGGGAGAATTTGAGCTATTTGATTTTAGAGCAGTACCCACCATTACTCCCTCTAGCATTCGGAATTCCAGTCCAAGATACCCCCTCTCCCCCAGGGTATGGTAAACATGTAGATATTTTTTGGAACCAACCAATTCAGGTTAAGTAACATTGCTATAAAAAGTAATTACTGTATTCTATTTACCTCTTAAACTTGTAAAACAGTGCAGCAGATACACAGAAGGTCTTCTTCAGTTCAGTTAGGTTTTCTGCCACAGGGTTTTCAGTTTCACAAATTGTAAGAAAAAGTTTCATCTTCTGAAAAAACTCTACTATTCTGGTGAAAAAAAAAATCAACAATTAAAAAGTTCCCTTCAGAGCAGCTGTTCAGTGATTAATAAAATTAATAAATAAAAATCTATTTTGGGTTTAAAATTTTCCAGATCAAATTGGCATTGTTTTCTATTCATTATCACAATCCAGTAGGAGATAAAAATCTACTGACTTGCATTTGAAACAAAACAAAAAAATTAAAACCAAAAGAAAATTTAAACCACTAAAGATATCTAAGATATTTACATACAACTAGAGACCTCTAGTAAAAAATCAATACTTAAATCAACATTATTAAAAAAATAAAACAATGGATTATTATCTAAATTATAATGTACAGTGTGTTCAAGAACTTGATAATAATAATTTTTCTGTTTTTCCAAACATTACTGTTTGAATAAATTTTTTATCTTGTTTCAGTCTCTTAAGCCTGTACACCCCATCAAAATTTTATTCATTCCAAAATGGCCTTTTGACATGGGTTATGTATATATAGTTACCTCATTTTGGCAACTTTCAGGAGTTTGCTCATGGAATGAGTCAATATTACAGTTTCTCCAGCCTGGGCAACATTAAACCTGTAAATCGAAAAGAGTCAGAAATATTAATCCACAAAATGTCTCCAGTTTGTCTTGACTTGAGGTACATGTATATGTATCAGGCAGGAAACAAACAACTGTTTTTCTCTGAATGTTTTTTGTCTTCATATTAACATTTACATGCAGTAAACTACATGCTGACTTTGCACACAGTACATTTACATACAATGTACATTCTAAGATGTGCTTGATAATTAATGATTTTTCTTCTGCTCATTCCCTTCAGTAGTTTAACTACTATTTACATGTACAATAAAATCTTGAGTTACTTACTTTTCGAGGCAATTTGTCACATAAATAGCGCATATAAACCATGGAATTAAGGCACCCTGCAACAGGAATGGAAGATCATTTACACTATGTACGTATACTATTACTCGTACAAAGCTTTCATTATTGTAATCTTCCTAAAACTCTCCAAAATTGACAATTCAAAGCGAAAAATGGTTAAACCCCATAGAATAATTATTTGTTAATGAACTTCTTCGCAATATCTTGACATTATACATTTCACAGCTTCTAAAAGTTTTTTATTACTATAAAGTATTCTAAGAATGAATGATCAGTTCCAAACCTACGGTACATACATGTATGTAAAATGTCTTGATTAATCAAAAGTCTTCACCTGCTGTGACAACTCTATTTGCCATAAGGCCAGGGGATTATTTTAAATGTACTAAGTGCCAAGAGATCTACATTGTAGGACTAGAGAGTTGGAAGATGAGGGATACTGTCCTGGACAAATGCATCCAGGTTCAGGTATTTCAACCATCATGTTTTAAAACTGAATAGTACATAACCAGTGTATTTGAATTGTACCTGTGTGGTTTCTACAACTTTTGTGGAAACAGACTCCCAAACATTCCAAGCCCTTTCTTTGGATCCCTCCTCTAATTGCAGTTGTTTGCAAAGTTGATCAAATGATTCTTTAGCTTCCATTTGTAAGGATTTTAATCTGACCCACAGTGAAATGTCATCTGTAAAGAATAACGCCATGTCACTGCTTTTCAGATTTGTTTAGTTCTAGGTAAGGATGACTTGCTAGAAAAGGCAACATTAACAATGATTCATGATCAACATGGGAAGTTCTAAGAGTATGATGTTCATTGTCACTGGGGTACCTGTGCGAGGATGGTTAATTGTTGCAATGATGTAACCGAGGTAATAAAAGTCTTGCAGCTGTCACATGTTAGTCAGTCATATACTCTTAACCCCGAAATTTCCCCACCCACAAACCTTTATCAATTAAAACAAAACAGATAAGGATGTTACAATGTTTTAAAAGTCAGCCACTTTTCTCTTAAAAATTTCATATTGCCACTGGTATGCAAAATATAGAGTTCTGTTTCATCATCCCTTAAGTAAGGTTAATTCTCTCCTTTGTGATGGAAAACCGATACTGTTCAAATTCATTTCAGAAAGCTTTCAAATGTGGACAACAGAAACATGCAAGTTGCTTGAGACAACAATAGGCATATGGAGAACCAGTTAAGATTGAGAATTTTGTTTTAGATATGATTATTTAAGAAAAAGAAAACATGTACTGTTTCTATTTAGTTATAGAAACAGGAGTGGAAGTTTGGGAGAATGAGAAACGCTGTGGGAATACGAGCCACAGGTGAGTACATTTATTTCCACGGCTTTTTCGAGTTCACCCAAACTTTCAGGAGTGTTACAAAATTTCTCTCCTAGTGTTGAAAATTATTTCATGAGTGGGCACATTGGATGAAGGAAATAGGAGGTATTTCGTATCTCTGTGCGGCCATGTAATAAAAACTTCTATGGATGTTTCTTTAGCCCTCTAGAAGCATAATTGATAAAAGTAAATAAACAATAAATAAATAAATAAACAAATAAATAAATATAACAAATAAACAAACAAAAATGCACAAAATAATCAACCTGTTGTTAAATAAATAACCAAAGAAAACAGTCAAATATTGCGCATAATAAGAATAATTAAAATTATGAATACAAAAAAAAATTAAGCTTAATACATTAAGCTGCATATGGCATGACGAAAAAAAACGCGGACAATTCGATGAATTTTAATTGCACTGAGAAAAAAAGGTTGGCAAAAACATTTCAGTCTTAGCAAGCATATTTGAAAACAAATAGAGGGTAAGCGAATGACATTTTTAAACCAGAGAAATAGCGGGAAAGAAAACCTAAATTAAACATAAACTTATTACTGCAGCCTGTATGTAAGTTTATGCATTAGCGCAATACTCTTAATACTGTAAATGAACGAACAATGAAAATATACCAATAATGATAACTTTACTTTGTTCAATATGAGCGTGATTTCTGTGAAAATTGGGTGATTACAAGGTTCAGTGACTCACAATGAAAATTATCCAGCTGACCTGCCGCTATTTAAGCTATTAGCTAGGCGGCAATAGAATTTACATGGAGCAAAATTGTCTTAGATTCAAAATATATCTTAGTCATCTTACGGTAACAGTGTGTTTTCTTGTTTAGAGAAGTGGTTTAATACTCCTCTGCTCACATTAAGATTTGCAAGAGTAAATTTATACAGCCACAAACGAGTTCGAGTGAGTGGATGGAATACAAGCTTTTTGGGTCCAACGGCAAAGGTGCGACCTACTCACCTGTTGTCTCGAAGAAAGAGATACTTAGAACAGCTGAACATTGTTGTGTAGAATGTCAACTTCCTTTTCACGACGTTTAAATAAAGG
>JAHPZR010010387.1:57500-60000 GCA_019787425.1 Platygyra sinensis | reverse complement strand
GGGGGATTATTTTTTGTTTTAAACTGAGCACCTGTCTTAATCGGTTTTTTTCAGATTTTTCAAGGCACATAATTCCCTGACAGAAATTTAATGATAATTTATGACTATAAATTAAAAGGAACCACGTGAGCGTCGGTTTATGCATGACCCAAACAGGCCGACATAATTTATGTTGATGTAATAAACTTACTAAACATTTAGCGAAGTGTTTCCAGCTCTGCATAATAATATGATCGTAACTTCGTGAATAGCTGCCAGCAGAAGAAATGCAACTGCATTGAAATTTAAAATGAAAATTCGATGACCGAGTCGAAACCGAACAAACCTATACCTTGTGTTTCGATGTTGCCATTGTGGAAAGATTTGTTTTTACAAGCTATGCTATTTAGAAGAAGGCTATTTATATACTAGTAATAATTGTAGTTTTAAGAGTGCGTTCGCATTTTGGCAGGTTAGGTTAATTAGTCTCTCCTTCTGCAGGGGCGAAAACAAATGAATTGATCGCAAATAAAGCGCGTACATACAAGAGGATTTGTTCTCGCTTATACATATACTATGTATTAGAAAACAGTCCTGAGAAAATAGGCAATGATGGCGGGAGAAAAGAGAACTTACATTTTGATAATCAAAGTTACCAAGTTGTTTTCTTTTTTGTAGCGGTGTTTTCTAAAAGAAATAGAAAACATGTACCGTGTTTCTATCGAGTTATAGAAACACGAGTGGAAGTTTTGGAGAACGAGGAATGCTCTCGCGCAGGCGAGGGTTTGCATTTCGAGTTCTCCCAAACTTTCACGAGTTTACCGTGTGATAGTTGACTTGGGCGCAGCCTTTTTCGACGCAATAACCTGAAAAATACTGCGATAGCGGTTCCTGCCGGTTGGCCTTTTGAGGCGGAATGCCCTAAGAAGTACCAAACCTGCCGGCTTCTTTAATAAACTGTTACGACGCGAATCCCTGTGCTTTCTATGTAGGGATCCCCGCCCCAGTGGGGCTAACTCACTGGGAACGGCGCATATTGCCAGTTTGTAAGTGTTATGTAACTAAACAAGCACTGGGTGTCGATTCTTACTCATTCTGATGACGTTACCCCTTAAACTTCATTTTGATCCATGTCTGGTGCATACACACGGCCGGGTGGAGTAAGAGAGGCTACAGGTCAAGTCGCTCCAGATTTAAAACTAACACCGTGATAGAAGTCTGTACTGCGTGGAAACGGTTATTAAGCAAATGGCAACATACATGTCACATTGATTTTGCTTCTGAAAAGTACAAAGAAAACTCTCAGCTCTGGAATTTAGTCACTTCTCCAGAGAAAATGATTATTCTGTAGAAATGGATTATTCTGGCGTAACTATACTAGCGCAGTGAGTCACTCAGAATTGTTTACTGTTATTGAGAAAATACTCCAAAGAAGAAGGTATGGAAAAAGTCGTCGCCGTGGAAACACTCGCCTGTCGGCTCGTGTTTCCACCGCATTTCTTGTTTTCCTAAACTTCCACTCGTGGTTCTACCACTCCAAAGACACGGTCCATGTTTTTTCTGTCTTATGTCGATATTTAGGTGCTTCCAACTAGTGAAGCGCTAGACGCAGGACTATGTACACCTTGGGATTTCCTTTTCAGAATCATCTTTCCTAGAATAGCCAGGAAGGCCAACTGATCCAGACGTGAAGCAATGTATGTTTTGGTTTAATAGATGATTTAACAAGTAACACTAGATTAAAGCGAAAAATTGATTGAAATACAGGTAAACTTGTAAAAATACTGATGACGATGGAGTAGTAGTAGTAGTAGTAGTAATAGTAATAGTAGTAGTAGTAGTAGTAGTAGTAGTAGTAGTAGTAGTAGTAGTAGTAGTAGTAGTAGTAGTAGTAGTAGTAGTAGTAGTAGTAGTAGTAGTAGTAGTAGTGGCAGTACCAACTTTATTTAAAGAGGGTAACACATAACAGTTAAAAACTGCCACCCCCGTGGCCCTCTATCCTAAGTTAAAAATTAAAATGAGTGAAAATTTCGCTGTTAACACTGACACTGCACAAATGCAAATTCGCCATTTAAGATAGTACTGATTTCAATTATATATCAGTCTTGTATACTTCTTAAGTGCGGCTATGAGTTTCTTTTATAATCAAAGAATGTACAAAACACAATTCTGGAAAAGTGCGCAACTGCACGGTGATCACTACATGACGTCAGTCGATATTTCCGCAAGAACAGAAATAAATCAAATTTACAAGTGACATTATTTTGTGTCAAAGAGAGGAATGTTTATAGTTATTGTGTTTCTTGGCAACAAATATTTTTTTTTTACCAAAATCATTTTAGAATATTATTCCTGCCATCGTCACAACTGAAACTCATTAGTCATAGAATTCAACACTTCAAGTCACACATATTTCACCCGATACGTGCTTAAAAACTTTACTCGGTTCCTTACGAATCGATTGATTTATACAGGGAATTTTGTTGAACAGAACACTGATTATACAAAAGATGGGCAAATA
>JAHPZR010010387.1:22500-52500 GCA_019787425.1 Platygyra sinensis | reverse complement strand
ATTGAAATACAGGTAAACTTGTAAAAATACTGATGACGATGGAGTAGTAGTAGTAGTAGTAGTAGTAGTAGTAGTAGTAGTAGTAGTAGTAGTAGTAGTAGTAGTAGTAGTAGTAGTAGTAGTAGTAGCAGCAGCAGTAGCAGTAGTAGTAGTAGTAGTAGCAGTAGTAGTAGTAGTAGTAGTAGTGGTAGTGGTAGTGGTAGTGGTAGTAATAGTAGTAGTAGTAGTAGTGGTAGTAGTAGTAGTAGTAATAGTAGTAGTAGTAGTAGTAGTAGTAGTAGTAATAGTAGTAGTAGTGGTAGTAGTAGTAGTAGTAGTGGCAGTACCAACTTTATTTAAAGAGGGTAATTAACACATAACAGTTAAAAACTGCCACCCCCGTGGCCCTCTATCCTAAGTTAAAAATTAAAATGAGTGAAAATTTCGCTGTTAACACTGACACTGCACAAATGCAAATTCGCCATTTAAGATAGTACTGATTTCAATTATATATCAGTCTTGTATACTTCTTAAGTGCGGCTATGAGTTTCTTTTATAATCAAAGAATGTACAAAACACAATTCTGGAAAAGTGCGCAACTGCACGGTGATCACTGCATGACGTCAGTCGATATTTCCGCAAGAACAGAAATAAATCAAATTTACAAGTGACATTATTTTGTGTCAAAGAGAGGAATGTTTATAGTTATTGTGTTTCTTGGCAACAAATATTTTTGTTTTTTACCAAAATCATTTTAGAATATTATTCCTGCCATCGTCACAACTGAAACTCATTAGTCATAGAATTCAACACTTCAAGTCACACATATTTCACCCGATACGTGCTTAAAAACTTTACTCGGTTCCTTACGAATCGATTGATTTATACAGGGAATTTTGTTGAACAGAACACTGATTATACAAAAGATGGGCAAATAGATGTCTAGTCCGTGTCGATCCTAGTCGAAATTGAATTGAATTGTGTCTTTTGGCCGCAGAAAATTCCCATACCCTTTCATTGCGGTCAAGGTACACTCCCGAAAACTCGATGTACTCTGATTTTACTTGGTTACAGAAGCTGCATTAGTTGGCTACTGATAGGTTCGTAATAGTCTCTGTTATTCATAGTCGGTAGTTTAGGACTTATCTTACCTCTGCGTCATAAAGTCAAACTCCAGTAACACACTCTGATGACGGAAGGCACGCATAATTTTTCCTTGTAAGTTCTTTATAGGCTGGATGATGCCAAACGGTCATGTAGAAGGAGCTTTGCGCTTTTCTACCTCGTTTCTATTGAGGTTTTCACCCGAACATGCGACGCAACTTGCAAATAGATTTTCGCATGGCGATACTTAACTTGGGGATACGATTTTACAGTCTGTTTGTTTCACTCTTTTTAATATATGATAATGTTGTCCCGGGTTTCAGTGGACTCAACAAATAGCGCCTAAATTATGCTAATTTAAGTATCGCGCTTTGTTACGGGTTCGTGGCTTTACTTAATTTCAATGTCTTGCCAATTACTTGGCTTTGGATAATGACAACTAAGTCGTGTAACGGTCATTAAAAGATCCACAAAGTAATGTGAGATACAATTAAGAAATAACGTCTAGGAATTTATCGGGAGACTTGAATAATTATCGTGCCAGACACAGATGTGATGCCCGCGGGTAAGCCAGCGGTCTATCGCTCTGTGAACAATTATTTTTTTCTATTTATATTTTTTCAACTTTCAATGAACATAACCGTGCGGTTTTTAAAAAGGGCTACTTCAAAGGCGTCTCGATGAAGTCTCGGGAAATCAGCTGGCAAATTACGGCCTCGCTAAATTCGCTCATTTCATTCTCGCGAAATTAGTTTACACGAGAATATAATATGAAACAGTAACGTCATGTACGTCAGAGTTTACTCAAACAAAACCGTAATAATTTTTAATACACTAGTACTGTCATGATTCAGTAAACAAGTCTGATACTTTTAGGGGTTAACTTTCAAACTAAAGAAATGGAGGACCATGTTTTATGCACAGCAGAACTGAACCGTTTAGTTCCCAAGAAAAAGCTACAGATGCTGGTTTTCGCCAGATAACACATTTTGTACAGTTGATTGCATTATTTGCTGATGCCAGGGTGTGAGTAAAATTTAATAACGATAGCACCTTACTTTGTTGTTCTTTTACCTGAAAACTACTTGAAATCGTCAATCCAACGAATGGAGACTGGTTTTACTCTGTCAAATGGAGTAAATTAGGCAAAATGAATGTTACTTTCTAGTGACTGAAGGCTGAAAGTCGAGAGGTGATTTAGAGTTGCGGTTAGTAACGCGAAAAAAACCCAGGATACAAGAGGCGTTCAAGCAAGGTAAATCGTTTCTTGTTTTTTTACTTTTATAATTTGTTCCTTTTGAAGACTGAAGAACTTTGAGTTCTCTGCGTTCATTTACGTCGGCTCTAACACCAAGCAAATTCAAAACAAGATGTCTTTGAATATTTACGCCCGCTGCCGCTAAGAGCGAAAATCTAAAATACCGAAAAAAATGTGACAAACTGGGGTTATTTAAGCTTATTTCATGGTACAGTTATCATAAAATCTTTGAGATATATTGCTCTCAGGGCTTGTGGTTAATTTGTCACGGGTTTTGAGATCAGAAAAGTATTTAAATGGCTCATTGCGTTTAGTCCATCTTCAATAGAAGTAGCTCTTACAAGAAGCTGATAAAATAGTATTTTTCTTACGTAAAAACATAAGCATGTTTTTATGGTGGTAACATTGTTGCATCCCGCAAAGGGAAGTTCATAATATTGCTCTCTAAAACCTGAACATAAACCCACTGAGTCAACTCCGTTGCCAAAGTTTATTTTAATGAAACCCCCGTTTTACTCAAAACATATTAGTCTTTAGTATTTTTCCTTTCTCAATACAAGTATTTTTTGTAATCTAATGTTCATGGATTTGTAATAGAAGTCTGCTAAATAAATGAAACATTGCTACCAATGCAAATGCTAAGAAACAGTAATTTTCAGCCTGCACAAAACAAATCCTTCAGAAATTTAATTTGAAGGTACGATATATTTATCAATTTTAAAGACTGAAAATAAACCGGCAGCTCAATCGCAGTTGATTAACTTTAACTCACAGGAAAAAATAGTTTATTGTGTTTGTTAAATAACTAAGGTACTCTCCGCTTCATTCAAGGGTTAATCCTGGATGCTTGTGTTAAGAGACTTACTGACTCGAGAATCATGTGAATAGGAGAGGCTTAGTGTACATGTGGTAAACGCGTACATCATGACTTAACTATGAGTCAGGGGTGTCCCTCAACTAACTTACACTCTGTCTTTTTTATAGGAACCTTTTTTTATAATAAGATCGTTAAGGCTGAGATGAACCAAAGATTTAAGAACGTATTAAGAACATTCCTCATCAGGCTGAGAGTCGATTTAGAACGTTTCATTCTGCTTATCTGTATATTGATGATATAGACCCTTCTCCAAAATGGCGGCCGAAAATACAAATAAGTTAAAATTGGCTAAAATTAGAAACGTATACCAGCACTAGAAAGAACGCCTTTACTTTAGTAACCCTGCAAAGCTTCAGCATTTCAGGTGTAATATCTGCTGAGTCCAACAGACATTTGTATGACTGGGGGTATGCATTATATCCCATTATATATCATTATATTACGTCTGTAATTTTCTTTAATTTTCAACTTACATTTTCTCCGCTGATATTACACCTGAAATGCTGAAACTTTGCTGGGTTACTAAAGTATAGGTGTTCTTTCTATTGCTGGGTATACGTTTTTAAGTTTAGCAAGTTTTAACTTATTTGAATTTTTGGCCGCCATTTTGGAGAAGGGTCAATTGAGATGTGGCCATCGCAGTTGTAATCCCAATTTAAGCAATTGTAAATTTTAGCCCTGCCAAAAAAATTTTAGGGCTTCAACGGGATTCGAAGTCATGGCTGCAGGCGTTAGGGTTTCTATGGATAGCAGTCTTTTTTACTGTGTATAAAAATTGAAGGAGTTACCCTATAGCGCTGCAGTGCTCTACCAACTGAGCTATGAAGACCCATATGTTGGGAGCAGACCAATTTATCCAGTTCATTTTTACCCGTGGCAGGGATGAGAGTTAATTTGAGCTGCGGGAATACAGATGAAATAAGATGTGATCATCGCAGTTTTAATCGCAATCGCAATTTAATATAAGCAATTGCAAATATATTATAGCCCGAAAAAAATTTTGTGGTCTGTTCCCAACATATGGGTCTTCATAGCTCAACTGGTAGAGCACTGCAGCGCTAACGCAGAGGCCATGGCTTTGAATTCCGTTGAAGCCCTAGAAATATTTTTTCGGGCTTTATTAGCAAATGCTTAAATTGCGATTACAATTGCGATGATCACATCTCAGTTTCATCTGTATTCCCATAGTTCAAATTAAGTTCATTTCACGTGTCATCCCTGTCACTGGTAAAGATGAACTGGATAAATTGGTCTGCTCCCAAAATATGGGCCATCATAGCTCATCTGGTAGAGCACTGCAGCCCTAACGCAGAGGCCATCTGTTCGAATCCCTTTGAAGCCCTAAACACTTTTCGGGCTAAAATTTTCAATTGCTTAAATTGCGATTACAACTGCGATGATCACATCTCAATTTCATATGTATTCCCGCAGTTCAAATTAACTTCATTTCATGTCTCATCCCTGTCACGGGATGAAATAGATGAATTGCTCTGCTCCCAACACATGGGTCTTCATAGCTCAGTTGGTAGAGCACTGCAGCGCTAACGCAGAGGCCATCGGTTCGAATCCCTTTGAAGCCCTAAAATACTTTTCGAGCTAAAATTTTCAATTGCTTAAATTGCGATTACAACTGATGATCACATCTCAATTTCCGTCTGTAAGTAATCAGCTGATACAAAGTATACCATGTAAACTTAAGAACATCTTAAGAACATTTTCAGCATCAGATCGCAAAAAAACGTAAAAACGTTCAGCCTCAGCTCAAAAATTACACGTTCTTACGAAAAAACAAATTTTCCTTTTTTCTTTAATTTAGTAGAGAAAAATTCGTTTACAGTTAGAAATAATTGCTAAGTGTCGCGAAAATGGCATCAACCGTTAAAAATGGCGTCGACCGTAAACGAAAGGGAATTGCGCAGCGCTAACGCAGAGGCCATGGGTTCGAATCCCGTTATAAAGTCCTGAATGTTTTTTTTCTGGCTAAAATTAGCAATTGCTTAAATTGCAATTACACTGAACTGCGATGATCACATCTCAATTTCGTCTGTATTCTCGCAGTTCAAGTCAACTTCATTTCCTGTCTCATCCCTGTCACGGGTAAAGATGAACTAGATGAATTGGTCTGCTCCAAACATATGGGTCTTTATAGCTCATTTGGTAGTGTACTGCAGCGCTAACGCAGAGGCCATGGGTTCGAATCCCGATCAGTAAAGTCCTGAATTTTTTTTTCCGGCTAAAATTAGCAATTGCTTAAATTGCAATAGCCCTTTTCACGGTTAGCTTTTCTCATTTGCATTACAATGTAATTCAGCGTGGATGCGAGGCAATTTCGGGCTAAAACTGCAAAATAGCCCGAAATTGCCTCGCATAGATGCTAGATTTCATTGTAATGCAAATGAGAAGGGTTAACCGTGAAAAGGGCTATTACACTGAACTGCGATGGTCACATCTCAATTTCATGTGTATTCTCGCAGTTCAAATTAACTTCATTTTACGTCTTATACCTGTCACGGGTAAAGATGATCTCGATAAATTAGTCTGCTCCCAGCATATGGGTTTTCATAGCTCAGTTGGTAGAGCACTGCAGCGCTAACGCAGAGGCCATGGTTTTGAATCCCGTTGAAGCCCTAAATTTTTCAGTTTTTTCGGGATAAAATTTGCAATTGCTTAAATTGCGATTTCAACTTCGATGATCACATCTCAATTTCATCTGTATTCCTGTAGTTCAAATTAACTTCATTTCACGTCTCATTCCTGTCACGGGTAAATATGAACTCGATAAATTGGTTTGCTCCCAACATATGGGTTTTAATAGTTCAGCTGGTAGAGCACTGCAGCGCTAACGCAGAAGCCATGGCTTCGAATCCTGTTGAAGCGCTAAGTCAGAGCCATGGGTTTGAATCCCGTTGAAGCCGTAATTTTTTTTTTCGGGATAAAATTTGCAATTACTTAAATTGCAATTACAACTGCGATGATCACATCTCAATTTCATCTGTATTCCTGTAGTTCAAATTAACTTCATTTCACGTCTCATCCCTGTCGCCTGTCATCCCTACTGTCATCACCCTGTCTCATCCCTGTCACCCTGTCATCCCTACCGTGATAAATTGTTTTGCTCTCAACATATGGGTCTTCATAGCTCAGTTGTTAGAGCACTGCAGCGCTCGAATCCCTGTTGAAGTCCTAAACTTTTTCCGGGCTAAAATTTGCATTTACTTAAATTGGGATTACAACTGCGATGATCACATCTCAATTTCATCTGTATTCCCGCATTTCAAATTAACTTCATTTCACATCTCATCCCTGTCACAGGTAAGATGAACTACATAAATTGGTTAGCTCTCAACATATGGGTCTCCATAGCTCAGTTGGTAGAGCACTGCAGCGCTGGCGCAGAGGCCATCGGTTCGAATCCCGTTGAAGACCTAAGATTTTTTGCGGCTAAAATTTGCAATTACACTGAACTGCGATGATCACATCTCAATTTCGTCTGTATTCTCGCAGTACAAGTCAACCTCATTTCCTGTCTCATCCCTGTCACGGGTAAAGATGAACTAGATGAATTGGTCTGCTCCAAACATATAGGTCTTTATAGCTCATTTGGTAGTGTACTGCGGCGCTAACGCAGAGGCCATGGGTTCGAATCCCGGTCAGTAAAGTCCTGAAATTACTTTTTCCGGCTAAAATTAGCAATTGCTTAAATTGCAATTACGCTGAACTGCGATGATCACATCTCAATTTCATGTGTATTCTCGCAGTTCAAATTAACTTCATTTTACGTCTTATACCTGTCACGGGTAAAGATGAACTCGATCAATTAGTTTGCTCCAAACATATGGGTTTTCATAGCTCAGTTGGTAGAGCACTGCAGCGCTAACGCAGAGGCCATGGTTTTGAATCCCGTTGAAGCCCTAAATTTTTCAGTTTTTTCGGGATAAAATTTGCAATAGACCTTTTTCGCTTGTACATTTTGTTTTCCCAATACAGATCATGTGATGATACTCAGGAGATTTGATCTTTTGATTTGTGCATTAAAAAGGGTACATGCAAGCATGAATATGTCTGCATGTACTCTTTTTAATGAACAAGACAAAGGATCAAATCTCCTGAGTATCATCACATGATCTGTATTGGGAAAACAAAATGTACAAGCGAAAAAGGTCTATTGCTTAAATAGCGATTTCAACTGCGATGATCACATCTCAATTTCATCTGTATTCCTGTAGTTCAAATTAACTTCACTAACTTCATGTACGTCAGAGTTTACTCAATGAAAACCGTAATAATTTTTAACACGCTACTGTCATGTTTCAGTAAACATTGAAGTCTGGTGCTTTTAGGGGTTTAACTTTCAAACTAAAGAAATGGAGGGCTATGTTTTATGCACAGCAGAACTGAACCGTTTAGAATGTCCCCATATTAGTAAGGGAGATTTCTCCCTGGCTAGGCGGTCTTTCGACATTTAAATAAAGTTGATTGATTGATTGATTGATTGAAAAAGCTACAGATGGCTGATTTTCTCTAAATAACACGTTTTGAACAGTTTACCGCAATATTTGCTGATACCAGGGTGTGGGTAAGATTTAATAACGATAGCACCTTACTTTGTTGTCCTTTTACCTGAAAACTACTTGAAGTCGTCAATCCAACGAATGGAGACTGGTTTAACTCTGTCAAATTGAGTAAATTAGTCAAAATGAATGTTATTTTCTAGTGACTGAAGGCTGAAATTCGAGAGGTGATTTAGAATTGCGGTTAGGAACGAGAAAAAAAACCCAGGATACAAGAGGCGTTCAAGCAACTGAGGTAAATCGTTTCTTGTTCTTTTACTTTTATAATTTGTTCCTTTTGAAGATAGAAGAACTTTGAGTTCTCTGCGCGTTCATTTGCGTCTGCTCCAACACCAAGCAAATTCAAAACAAGATGTTTTTGAATATTTGCACCCACTGCCGCTAAGAGCGAAAGTCTAAAATATCGAAAAAAATGTGACAAACTGGGGGTATTGAAGCTTATTTCAGGGTACAGTTATCATAAAATCTTTGAGATATATTGCTCTCAGGGCTTGTGGTTAATTTGTTACGGGTTTTGAGATCAGAAAAGAATTTAAATGGCTCATTTCTTTTAGTCCATCTTCAATACTAGTAGCTCTTACAAGAAGCTGTTAAAATAGTATTTTTCTTACGTAAAAACATAAGCATGTTTTTATGGTGGTAACATGCATTGTTGCATCCCGCAAGGGGAAATTCATAATATTGCTCTCTAAAACCTGAACATAAACCCACTGAGTCAACTCCGTTACCAAAGTTTATTTTAACGAAACCCCCGTTTTACTCACAACATATTAGTCTTTAGTATTTTCCTTTCTCAGTACAAGTAATCTAATGTTCATGGGTTTGTAATAGAAGTCTGCTAAATAAATTAAACACTGCTACCAATGCAAATGTTAAGAAACAGTAATTTTCAGCCTGCACAAAACAAATCCTTCAGAAATTTAATTTGAAGGTAAGATTTTAAAGACTGAAAATAAATAGCTCAATCGCAGTGGATTAACTTTAAGTCACAGGAGAAATAGTTTATTGTGTTTGTTAAATAACTAAGGTACTTTCCGCTTCATTCAAGGGTTAATCCTGGATGCTTGTGTTCAGAGAGTTACTGACTCGAGAATCATGTGAATAGGAGAGGCTTAGTGTACATGTGGTACATGCGTACATCATGACTTAACTATGAGTCAGGGGTGTCCCTCAACTAACTTACACTCTGTTTTTTTATAAGAACCTTTTTTTATAATAAGAACGTGAAGGCTGAGATGAACCAAAGTTTTAAGAACGTGTATTAAGAACATTCCTCATCAGGCTGAGAGTCGACTAAGAACGTTTCATTCTGCTAATCTGTATATTGATGATATAGACCCTTCTCCAAAATGGCGGCCGAAAATACAAATAAGTTAAAATTGGCTAAAATTAGAAACGTATACCAGCACGAAGAACGCCTTTACTTTAGTAACCCTGCAAAGCTTCAGCATTTCAGGTGTAATATCTGCTGAGTCCAACAGACATTTGTATGACTGGGGGTATGCATCCTCAGTCATACAAACGTCTGTAATTTTCTTCAATTTTCAACTTACATTTTCTCCGCTGATATTACACCTGAAAAGCTGAAACTTTGCTGGGTTACTAAAGTAAAGGTGTTCTTTCTATTGCTGGGTATACGTTTTTAAGTTTAGCTAGTTTTAACTTATTTGAATTTTTGGCCGCCATTTTGGAGAAGGGTCAATTGAGATGTGGCCATCGCAGTTGTAATCCCAATTTAAGCAATTGTAAATTTTAGCCCTGCCAAAAAAAATTTAGGGCTTCAACGGGATTCGAAGCCATGGCTGCGTTAGGGTTTCTATGGATAGCAGTCTTTTTTACTGTGTATAAAAATTGAAGGAGTTACCCTATAGCGCTGCAGTGCTCTACCAACTGAGCTATGAAGACCCATATGTTGGGAGCAGACCAATTTATCCAGTTCACTTTTACCCGTGGCAGGGATGAGAGTTAATTTGAGCTGCGGGAATACAGATGAAATAAGATGTGATCATCGCAGTTTTAATCGCAATCGCAATTTAATATAAGCAATTGCAAATATATTATAGCCCGAAAAAAATTTGTGGTCTACTCCCAACATATGGGTCTTCATAGCTCAACTGGTAGAGCACTGCAGCGCTAACGCAGAGGCCATGGCTTTGAATTCCGTTGAAGCCCTAGAAATATTTTTTCGGGCTTTATTAGCAAATGCTTAAATTGCGATTACAATTGCGATGATCACATCTCAATTTCATCTGTATTCCCATAGTTCAAATTAAGTTCATTTCACGTGTCATCCCTGTCACTGGTAAAGATGAACTGGATAAATTGGTCTGCTCCCAACATATGGGCCTTCATAGCTCATCTGGTAGAGCACTGCAGCCCTAACGCAGAGGCCATCTGTTCGAATCCCTTTGAAGCCCTAAAACACTTTTCGGGCTAGAATTTTCAATTGCTTAAATTGCGATTACAACTGCAATGATCACATCTCAATTTCATATGTATTCCCGCAGTTCAAATTAACTTCATTTCATGTCTCATCCCTGTCACGGGATGAAATAGATGAATTGCTCTGCTCCCAACACATGGGTCTTCATAGCTCAGTTGGTAGAGCACTGCAGCGCTAACGCAGAGGCCATCGGTTCGAATCCCTTTGAAGCCCTAAAATACTTTTCGAGCTAAAATTTTCAATTGCTTAAATTGCGATTACAACTGATGATCACATCTCAATTTCATCTGTGAGATATCAGCTGATACAAAGTATACCATGTAAACTTAAGAACATCTTAAGAACATTTTCAGCATCAGATCGCAAAAAAAACGTAAAAACGTTCAGCCTCAGCTCAAAAATTACACGTTCTTACGAAAAAACAGAGTGTACTTAAATAACCAGTGAAGCTATATCGCTCGGGCGTGAAGGTAGAGCGATGCTTCCAATAATTGAAAGCAGGAGCCCATCACTTGGAGCCTGCAACTACCTCGCATTTCTGTCACGGCGTGTTTACAGACCGATCTATTTTTAGTTTGAATTTATCTCAAATTCAGATCCCCACAGGAACCTCAGTGACCAATTGCAATCACAAGCACGGACTAATATTGGTATGTCGACATGATGTCGACATGTTCACGTGAAGTCGCATTGTTTTATCCCCACCGAAGCGTGCTCATGTAAATTGGAACTGGCCTTTTTCGCTGGAAAAATATCTAAAAATAGACTGGTCTGTAAAAATGCCGTTGCATTGGCTTATTATGGGAGTTGCAGGCTCCTAGTGATGGGCTCCTGTTGAAAGCTAAACCTATATCCGAAAACTAAACCACATCTAAACTAACTCTTTATTACCCTGAGCTAAAATGCTGAATCGTTGCTAACCCTAAATACTAAATCTACACACGTCCGTGAACTGGTCTTTCCGAAATGTAACATGGTCGTTTTGTCAATGATACCTGGATCCATTCTGCATACCTTTCCCTTCATGTCAAACCATCTTATAGCTGAATATAAATTTAAGGCCAAATAGAAATGTTATCGCCGTGGTTCGCCAAATTGCATAATGCATGTGTAGAACAAGGTAATGGTGTTTCTTACGCCGGCCAGTGTTAAATTTAGGCCAAAAGGTAGACAATTACAACAATTGATTGCTAAAATGCGATATATTGATGTAAGGGATAATGGTTAAAGAATGCTCTCTTCTTTAACCATGTATTTATAAATCCAGTCACATGCACATTATAGCAAAATCTATGTTTACACCACACTTCATCTTTTATTTATGCAGGACATGTGACCATTAAAAGAGACACCGGGGATGTTACCGTACTTGGAATTCGTCTTATTCTACATCAGCCTCTTTTCTAAGGATACCGCTGACTCTAGTCACTGCCGCTCCAGCTTTTCCGTTACAGATCATGTTTTCACCGGTCACGTGATGCGAACTCTCAATCACAAGTCTTTTGAGAGCTGTACATTTTCCTGTGAACTGGAGCCGCAATGCTTCAGTGTCAATTACATTTCATTGCGCAAAACGTGTCAACTGAACGACGCAACCAAGGAATACTTTCCTGGTGATTTGCTGAAACAGAAGGGAGCATTTTACATGGGTATGGTAACTCGCAGTTATAACCCTTGTGCGAGCATGCGCTGTGAGAACGGAGGAACTTGTGTCAGCAGTCCTTCTCTAAAGTGCAAGTGTCTGAAAGGTTTTAGTGGACCTTACTGCGAAATTTATGATCCTTGTGTGAACATGGACTGTGAGAACGGAGGAACTTGTGTCAGCAGTCCTTCTCTAAAGTGCAAGTGTTTGAAAGACTTCAGTGGACCTCGCTGCGAAATTCATGATCCTTGCGCGAGCATGGACTGTGAGAACGGTGGAACTTGTGTTGTCAGTCCTAGCTTAAAGTGCAATTGTGTGAAAGGATTCAGTGGAAATCGCTGTCAAAGTAAGAGAGTTTTTATCTAGTGAGTCATATTTACACAAAGGGCAATTTAGCCCACTCGAGGAGTATTTAAATAAATTATAATAATAAACTCTTGATCAATAACGACAATTTAAGACGAAAACAAGGGAATATTGAAGTTAAAGCTGATGTTTTGGCGTCATAGTGACACCATTCTAGTGAAACTTTTTTCATACTATTTTTAGAGACTGTGAATTATCGAAATCTAACCTTCGCATTAATGTATACACTTTGCCATTAGAATGATATCACGAAATGACGGCAAAACGTGGCCTCTTCAAGACCTTAATAATAATAATAATGATAATAGCAATAATAATAATAATAATAATAATAATAATAATAATAATAATAATAATAATAATTACTTACAAGATTAAAAAGGCTAAAAGAACATTTGAGTAATTATTATTATTATTATAAATTATAAAACAGTAAGAAGAGCAAATATAATAACAATAATAATAATAATGATAATGACAATGACAATGACAATGACAATGACAATGACAATGACAATGACAATGACAATGACAATGACAATGACAATGACAATGACAATGACAATGACAATGACAATGACAATGACAATGACAATGACAATGACAATGACAATGACAATGACAATGACAATGACAATGACAATGACAATGACAATGACAATGACAATGACAATGACAATGACAATGACAATGACAATGACAATGACAATGACAATGACAATGACAATGATAATGATAATGATAATGATAATGATAATGATAATGATAATGATAATAATAATAATAAAGAGTAAATGGGGCGAGGAGAAGTCTGATATATTACTGTGATAAAACCGATATTTTCTCTTTGTATCAGACGTTCAAGTCTTAGGGATGGAGAATAATCACATCCCTGACTCAAGCATAACAGCTTCTTCTGAAAAGCCTGGTCATGAAGCAAAAGAAGGGCGTTTGAACGGAAACTCCTGTTGGATGCCCACCAAAAATCAAAATACTGAGCACTTGAGCGTTAGTTTCACAACCAAGGTAACTATTGTTGCCATAGCTACGCAAGGTTCGCCAATCGACGATTGCTGGGTGGAACGGTACAGTTATCAATGGTTTACCGGCACTCTTCACGACAGTCCTAAGGTAAATTGTTGGTTATTTCTAACCTCGAGTTTGGTTCTCTGTTTAATACAAAAAACAAAACAAAACAAAAAAAAAAACCTTAATGATTTAGTATTTTGGAACTGTATAACTTATGATACTTTTTCAGGTTTGTCATATTTTTAGATTTTGGGGTCACCTTATTGAAGGAACTTAACAATGCACTTTATTAACGCGATTTTACAAGATTCGCGTTAATTTAATGTATCTTAATTAATGTCGATGTAAATTTTACAACATTGTTATTTTAAAGCAATTTTATTTCATTACAAAACCTTATTAGTTCATGACTCCTTTTGTTGGCTCTTCAGAATCACTATCTGACAGGACGTCTTCTTTAAAATCGGTCTAGTTAGGCTTCAAAACCAAATTTTCGGCTTTAAGAAAAAACTTAGAAAAATTCGTGCACTTGTCTTAGAAGGTTTTATTGACGGAAGCCAAAACGCAGTTTGGCATTCAGAAATGTAAAGTTCGAGTTCGCAGAATTATGAAAATCGCAGTAAATAAAGCAAGATGCTTATCAAAAATTTCGCGTTAATTTAATGCTTGTAAACCTAACTTTGAAAAATTCGCGTTAATTTAGGGTAACGTTAATTTTCTTCGCGTTGTCAACGTGCATTGCTAATTTCCTATATTAAGGTAGGTAGCTTTAACCTGGAGAGCCTAATCTGGCAAGTTTGCGTTTGCTTTCAAGGAAAAATTCTGAATATTAAGTAGAAATGTCTCAGATCATAATGAAATCTGCACTTCAATAATCACCGCGAGCTCCCAGTTAACCCCTTCATTTCATCTCCATAGTAACACTGTCAATGTTGTATCATTTTCAGGAATACCAAGCGAATACTGATCAAAATACCACGGTGCCAAACACATTCCCATCTCCTCTCCTATCAGTGGAGCTTATCCGTATAAGACCAAAAAAATGGTCAAAATGTATAGCAATGAGGATAGAGCTGTATGGATACGAACAATGACAGAATCACAGCAAAAAAGGACATTTCACGGTTCCACTCGAAAGAGTTGATTCTATCTTGTTTCTGGCCTGGCATTCATTGCCAGACCTGTAAACTAGACGTCTTCTAATGTGTGGAAGCACACACTTATTTATCTTCTCTTTTAATTCGTGTTTTGATTGCAGAGCAAGGTTAGCCTCTTCCAGGCGTTCATTTAGTTGAAGTGCAGCGCGATAAACGCCGCGCGAAAAAGTAAAAAAGCGCTGTTTTTCACGCTGCGCCCCACCTAACTGAACGAGTTGAAGAGGCTGAGAGTAGGGTTTGCATGAAACTATTTAAATTACCGGTAACACGGTTAGGACATCACTGACGCTATCCACGACTAATTTAAAAGGAACAAAAAAGTGCTGCGTGACATATTTGGATGCACACAACACCTGAATAATACCAACACTTGTAAAACAATTCTCACTGGCCTTACTGGATTTCAAACTTAGAGTTCTTACGAGCTCGATCCAGAGATTGCACTAAGCAAGGCTATCTGGACGAAAATTCAACGAGTTTATGAATGAAAAAGTAGTATGTATTACAGGCCCTCTTAGTGGCTTTAGATACTGGTACTTAGTGTTTGCCCTGAATATCCAGGTTTTCGGAGTGAGATGGGGGAAGCTTGGTAGTGAAGAGGTTGGTATAACAAGTCGCTGCCTTCGAGTTCAGTATGACTATTAAATCTTAAAGACTTTGGGTGTTAGGAGAACTCTAACGGTAAAAGCTAAGCTCATTTAAAGACTGTGATAAGTGTAGGCATGAAAGTAATAGCCTGTTAGTCCTCAGAAAGGTTAACAGAAATGTGACAGAATAATGTAATACATTTCGTTTTTATTGTGTTTCAATGCTTGTTTCTAAAACTTTCTAATGTAACTTTAATTACGAAGTCACAAAACTAGACTAGGTTCCAGCACTATTTTGAGTGATTTTTTTGCATTGTATTAAAAATTAAGCAGATCATATGTTTTCAACAAGTTCAATCAACGTTAAAGGCGGCGAAATACGAGATACAAAAACCCTCAACTTGTCGCGCAACATTGTTTCGTTGCAAGTTTTCGTCGATGTTTCCCGTTTTTCAACTTGCGTGATCAACTTGATCCGCAACAAAAACATTTGTTGCGGGTTGGAGAAAGTTGTTGCGAAAAGTAGAGCGCGGGTCTACTTTGAGCAACAAGTTTTGGCCTTGTTGCTCGTTTTTCATCAAACTCACAACTTGTCGCGCAACAAATCTGCTCGTGCCCTAGCAAATCAACCAATCAGCGCGCCGCATTTCTTCAACCCGCAACAAACGTTTTTGTCGCCGGTCAAGTTGATCACGCAAGGTGAAAAACGGGAAACATCGACTAAAACTTGCAACGAAACAATGTTGCGCGACAAGTTGAGGGTTTTTGTATCTCGTATTTCGCGCCTTAAGAGTAAATGTGTAGCTCTAACTGATGTACAAACATTTAAATACACACAAACATTTATTACTGAAGAATATAACTGAACTGTGGGCAAGCCGGTGATGCATACCAGTAATAGTGAACTGGAACGGTTCTTTGCAGCTGTGTCGCAATTATGCATCGATTGCATAAGTGCTGAGAAAAAACATCGAAGCTGGGCAAAAACGGTATGTGGCGAACTCTGAGTGACAGTCAGTAGGACCAGTAGCATGAACGGTAATATGAACGTTCACTTAGTAATGTCCGTGTATTCCTGAAGGCGATTTTTGTTTACGGTGACCTTTTTTCGTCCATGAAACTTAGAATTAATCACTTTATTCACTGATGATTGTGCCACCACTCTGTAAATAAAACTAGCACAGGTACGCGAAAAGTTCGAGAGCTAATGGCATTTAGCGCTATATAAGTTTGAAGTTATTATTATTGTATTTTACTGTTGTATTTTATTTTCGATCCTGGCCTTACTGTTACTGTTAACTTTATTTTTCAACTCTGAGGGAGTCCAATGTCTATAAGCCTTATGGTTTCTTTTTGGGCTTCCTCGCCACTTGTTTTATCGTTATTTGTATTTTGCGGTAAAAAAGAAATAAAGATAAAAGAAAAGATAAATTGTTTTATTATTATTATATTATTATTATTATCATTACCATTATCAATATCACTATCACTATCACTATCACTATCACTATCACTATCACTATCACTATCACCATCACTATCATTATCATTATCATTATCATTATCATTAATATGCGTGAAATCCTGGGGCACGCGTGCCTCTCGCCCCCAGGATTTCACGCGGCCATTTTTTTCGCGGTTTTCTTTCGCGTTACGCAGGGCGGACTAAGCGAAATAGGGATTACTCGTAGTCTATTTGTGGAGTAATTAACAAATGATTCACCGAGACTACAGTCCTTCATCGTGTAACGTGTATAATGCTTGCGGGAAGCCCTGAGAGAACGAAAGAAGGGAAACGCCTGGTTCAGACCAGCGACTTCACGACATAAACGATATAACTATGTTGTTAATGTGAACATTGACATTAAGACTTAAGAACAATTTTTCTCTTTATGCCGTTAAGTTCTTGTTCTTCTGTTGCTTCTTATGTCGTTATGTCGCGAGCATAAACAAGGCCTACCATTTGTAAGAGTGCTCTCCATTCTTTCAGAGTACACCGCGATCATGACTCTATGATATAAAACTAAAAGCACGGTTCTATTGTCGTATGATATTACAACGGAAAAGTTGAAAGAAACGTTACTCGTGGCTGCTTTGCTTTACCAGACTATAGAGCAACGTGAAAGGTGCCTGACTATCATTTATATAACTCCACTCTAAGACCGATGCATCTCTGGGATGTGTATGGTTGAATACTCAAAAATTCGATTTGGACAAGAGCCGGTTTCAAGGGATGATAAATCGTCGTATTTCTGTCCGTGTTGCCTGCGATGATCTGGAAAAGCAAGAAAGGATAGGGAAAGTAATGAGTATATATAAAAAAAAACTTTTTCACGTGCAGCAAGAAGTCTAGTTTTGCTAGCTGGTAGTTGAAATATTAGCTAATAAATTTTGCCCGTTTGTGGTAGTACCGTAGTAGCAGGTTTGCAGTTAGTTTAATATGGTTTTATTTGTACTCAGAGTGACGTCCAGAGACAAGCATTTCCCTTAGCAAGAGATCTAGCATCAGACAAGCAAAACTTTTTAATTCTTGTTTTTTTTTTGCACGGTCTTCTGCACTAATCCAAACGTTCTTTTTTTTTCTAGAGACACTCATTCAGTTTGACTGTGGTATACCAACAAAAACCCTAATTAGAAATTTACATGAACTGGAGATTTCTGTGAGGTGATAGTTGATGAGGCCGAATGTTAGTAGAATTCTAGCTGAAATAAACGCAAATTACAGTTGACAATTATTTTTCTACGTTTTATTAAGCTTCTCCCTTCAACAAAATCGCACGCACTAGATAGATTTGCAGTTTTTTACGCGCATGCACTCGGGTTTTTTAAAGTCAAAACATCGTTAATGACCTTCTGTTAATGTCTTCTTTGGAATTTAGTCATCCATTTCTATCTAAACGTTCCTCCAAAACTTTGGGAAACCGGAAAAAAAACGTCACCATTTGGTAGACGACCGACAGCAACTACACGCTAATTAAACAACAAACTGGTTCTGTAGTGGAACTGTCAGCTGATAGTTGCCCAGCGGAAATTTGATATTCTGAAAACAAATATTTGTTCGAGAAGCTAAGCTTCGAGGGCAAATATGTCCCGAGACATAAACACTCTATTGTCTTTATTGTTCAACACTTAATTTTCTTCCGCTCGCCGGTTCAAAAATCATAATGAGTTATTTTCAACTCTTTGTGGCTACTGTTGCTAGGCAACACTAGCTACTTTGTCTTTTAGATGAAAGCCGTGAAAAGCCAAATGTAAGATATAAATAAAAAAAAAAACGAGAAACATAAAGAAACTCACTTAATACAATTCAATCGTTTATTTTCTATAAGCCCGCTTGTTTTCAAAAATATTTTCACAGACGAATACTATCCATCCGGGTATTTTTCTCGGACGAGCACTATCGGCTGATAGTGTCTCTCCGCGGATGAACACTATCGCGCCACGTGATCTATAGTGGTGAACTATAATGGCTGATAGTTTATCCGTAGCTCAGCCAATCAGATTGCAGCATTTGCATTAGTATACTGGTAGAATTCTACTAAGTGTTTTTAAAGTGATTTTCTAATGATTGATCAGGACTTGCGTTGCATTGTTCTTTGATTGGTTTAAAGCTTCGAGTACATGTAACCAACTCAGCCACTGAGATAAATGGCCATGAATGACCAAAACTAATCGCGACCAAGAAAGCGCGTGTTGAACCCCACTCGCATGGCGCCAGACATTGTGCCAGACAGGTATATATAGATTGATCAACTTTGTTCCCCGGTGGTAAGTAAATTGATTAGCTGCGCTCTTGAAGGTTGCTCCGATGGTTATATTGATCACATTTTTTAGGAAATCAGTTACGTTAACAAATGACTTCAAATACGAATCAAGAATAGAAAGTCACGTGACAAACGTACGGCCCGTCACTATGATACGTACCTCTGGGTATTGTTTAAGCGATCCCCCCTGCATTCTATAATATATCCTGAATGTCGTTGTCCAACAGTCTTCAGTTGGGGATCCCTGTGTCGCAATGTAAGTTACATTCACCGGTGAATCTAAGGTTATGTTAAGATTAGGCGTCAGGTCTCCTTCCACTGGTTTCCAGCTCCCCTGACCGTGAAGTCTGCCCCTCCATGCCTCGCATCCGATCTGTGAGGTGCTGGAGATCATCTTGCCATCAAATATTTTGTTATTGTCTTCTATTCCGACTGCTTCCAGCCGCAGAGCTAGAGACAAAGAGGATCGAGGAAGCAGGCCATTTTAACGCGAATAATAAAGAATAAATTATTTTGCAAAAGAGTTCCCCGAACTAACTCAATTTTAAATTCAATGTTCCTCCCTTAGTATGAATTTAAGTGGTCTGTGAATAAAATTTGATAATTGATTCTCTCCCACAAACATTTTGTTGTTATTTTCTGCTGTTTCCTGAGTATCGAGGAAAGCAGTAAATATTTCTCCCTTGAATAATAAAGTACAGACCCAAAGTACAGACCTACATTGTTTGCAAAAGTTCATGATCTTCCCTTTGCATTTGGGTTTCTTGTGAATACTTTTTGTTCGACACTAATAATAAAGCTGTGACCTTCCTTACTGCGGTGCTCGGAAAGATAAGAGCACGAATTACTAAGTTTCAACTTACTTATGTTTTGGCATCTTGATCCTGCGAAGTCTGCGGTACAAACACAGTATGGCTGCGGAAGTGGGTAGCATGAGCCGCCATGCAGACAGTACAGCAGTCTGCATGGATCTCTAGCGTCTTTCCTGATGTTGTGGATGTACAACGTGTCTCGGCTCGTCTTGAAATCCTCAGGAAACATTTCCTTACTTCCGTAGTTGAATTCACATCTCCCAGTATTTGTGTGGAAATTAACACTGTAACATGTGACGTCAAGCTCACAGCGATAGGTGCACATCTCAAAACTGGTATCTTGCATGGTTTTTATCACGTGACCAATGAGCTTATGCTGTTTGATAGGCTTAATAACTTTACACAGGTCAGCGGTATGGATGGAAAAAAGCAAAAGGAGACTGGACACCACAAGCATTCCCTACAATGAAGAACAGTGGGTTATCAGGATATGGAGATTTACGTCTTGTGCAATCTTTCTCTGACAACCTTCGCTTGATGACACAACAAACGAGAGGCCGTGGAATTCTGCCCCTTTCGCTCGCTTTATCATCATTTTTATTGATATGAGGTTGTCATAAAAACGTTGTGTCATTCTTTAAAATGTTTGAGGCAATTTGTGTTTTTTTTTTACAACCTTCCTCTTCCCCTCTCCCTACCGGATCCCCGTATAATACTATTATAATTAACAATTATTCCATGAGCGCGCGTTGGATATGAGATGATAGATAGCCAACAAGGCGCGTAGCGCCGAGTTGGCTATAATAATCTCATATCCAACAAGCGCGAGTGGAATAATTGTTTTATTAAAAACGCCCCAAAAATATAGAAAACTAGACTACAATAAAAACAAAAAGGCCCAAAAAATCACGCATACGCTCACCATTTTTGTAGATCATGGTATAATGGCTCATATACCATGATGGTGTAGCCAATGAAAACTCTCGAATTACATCATCCAATGATCCAGTTTTTAATAATGTCAGTTGTGAGAAAAAAGCGATAAATTAAAGCAATATCAGCAATGACGCCAGTGGACACCGACTCCAGTAGTTTCTTGCCGCACACATAAACACTGTGAACCCACTTCACAAAACCGTACAATCCCAAACTACACTGAAGCAAAGAGGCGGGTTCCGCTGCTCAACCTCGATATATTCATTCCTCTCAATATATGGGCTCGATTACCAGTCGCTGTTCGAGAAATGAGCCCGCGCTCCTTCCCCGAATTCTTCTCGGGGAGGGCTGAGGCCAGACACGAGAGAGCGGCGAAAATCGAGCCTACTCAATATACTATTTTAGAAAAATAGCGGTTGTTTTGTATAATAACAGATGAACGTCGCCAAGAGGAATCAATAGTCACATGTACCTAAATTGAACCTATTTAATTTTGAGTGACGATGTGGGCTCAAATTAGATGTCGGTCACTGTTTGGAGAATTTGCCAAGTGACTCACTTGCCCGATTATACAGGTCAATAGAAACCTGTCGTCACTTTTAGAAAGAATAACAGCAGCCTATCAGTACAGGGATACAGACCTCAGTTCAACTGTCAAAACAATTGACAAGAATGAAAACTGCGGCGCTTTGGTGAGAGCTATATAAAGAAGAAAACAAATTAACGTTTTTGTGTCATAGTTATTCGGGAAAGACCGAAACACCTAATCAAATTAGATGTTTTCGTAATTCCAGCGCGATGATATTGATCTTCAAGATACAGCAGCGTAAAAATTTGAAAATTAATTTGAAATTACAGATTTTATGTACGGTTTCGATAGACTAGCTTGTTTGATAAATCCCGTTTTGTGCAATATCAATTCACAAAATTGCTCAGACAATAGGAAGTTCTGTCACATTGTACAAGTTAGGGTTTTTGCCTGTTACACTGATGCACCTGTAGCGTCGCGTTAAAACAATTACAAGGGTTTTTCTGATATATTAAAATCAACGGAAAGAACAAATTGAAATATTTCAGTGTACAAAAATATGAAGAGGATCGTTAATTAAAAATTGGTCAGAGATAGAATTAACCTTGTAGTAGGGTTCTCTCGCAGTCCGTGGATGACAATATGTAGAATATCACTGACGAAAGGATATTTTTTTTGGTGTTATCAAAATTTAACTGACGTAGAATTGAACTGAGTTTTGGTGAATTGCAAGGACCAAGATACATAAAATAAATATATGGCAATCACTGAGGAGAGAAATCATTAATATTTTGTGTTTGGGTCCGCAGAAGGCAAACTCTTCCATCCGTTTAAGAGCTCTCCGGATTTCAATTATCCAATTTATTAATATTGCAATTTTCTTTTGTGGGGTGGGAAATTCCATTTTCAGTAGACACAATTGGTAAAAAAAAGACTATTTCATTCAAAAAAAAATTTCTTCAGTAGATTTCATTAGTTTTTGTAGCAGCAAACAATACAAGTCTTTTTTAATCCAGAGATCTTTAACTTCCCGGATACGGGTGACAGCGATACTCTAATATCTCTCAGTTATATCTGTATCTAGCCTTGAAAAACTTTATTTCACGGTCTCCTAGTACCAGCTAAATCATTCTATGTCCACCGTTACTACTTGCAAGCAATGATTATATTTGCGAGCGCAAAACGCAAAATTTGCGGCAACATTTTCTTTTACTCTACAGTATCTTATTCTGAAAAAAATATCAATATTTACTTTCTTACCGTGTTTTTTAGAACAACGACCAAAGTTGTTTTAATTCCCGCGGTGACAGCAAGTAACCCATTCGAAGTCTAAAGGAAGTTCTGGTTCAGTCCATCTCAAGATTTTGTCCGGATGCTTTCGCTTGCGTGCGCTTTAGTTTTTTGTTCACCAAAGCTATGAGAGTGACCTTTCTGGTCCTGTTGATAATTTTATGTATTGTCACTGGTTTTGTGTACAGAAACATAAGGGGTTTTATTAAATTTGCTGTTTTAAGTCGCGTAAGATTGACAGTCGCATATTTTGAACTGACATGTGTGGTTCATAAGAACCGAACGAAACCAAAAATCAATCAGTGTGAAAACTGGCACTGCGATAAAGATAAAACGAAATTAAACCGCTGCTACATAAGTAATGATTTCTACTGGTTTTAATTCTTTAGATCACTTTGGAATAGAAAATAATAATTGGAAAAAACATTGTGAATTCTTCTCGTATCATGTTTCGCTCTTCTACGTTTATGCTGCGCTTGATTTGCTGTGGGTGACGTAAGTAAGTTACAAGCCAATCAAGCAGTCATAACTCAACTGTGCCCCAGGACTTCTAACGAAAAATTCCGTAAAACAACATGGCATGACTCCGCCCCGTGGTTTTAGCAGGCAGTGTGCAGTCGAATACGACCGCTAAATTGACCCAATCACATCCGCGTGTAATGACAGAGAACCAATGAGGACATAATGTAAAGCATCACAGTTACACATACAAACTGGAAAACTGAGCCTCACAGGTTTTGCTTGCAATTCGAAACCGTTAATGAGGGCCCGAAAGGCAAGAATGTATGTATGCAGCATTTGGACCGTAAGGTCTAGAAAAGTGGACATAAGTCAGTTTCACTTCTATACCATTAGATAGAGTCCTAATGTTAAGGAA
This sequence comes from Platygyra sinensis, assembly GCA_019787425.1. Lineage (NCBI taxonomy): Eukaryota > Metazoa > Cnidaria > Anthozoa > Scleractinia > Merulinidae > Platygyra > Platygyra sinensis. The sequence continues at coordinate 29,279 of JAHPZR010010387.1, read as the reverse complement.
CTATCAGTATCTTAAACAAAATTATACCGTCCCAAAAAGATTAATCCAGGGCAAAAGGTATGAACGAAAAAAAAACGTTTTGTTTTTAATTTATTACCTCTAATTGATAGTTGTCAACAGGCTGTCACAGGGCAGTAAACTTGCCATTAAAAGGTTTCGTGACGGGATAGATTGGTCGCGTAATGCTACGACTGTCGAACGTTTGTGTTTGGAAGTCGACAAGTTGTTCCGAGTGTTCCTTGTTTAGAGGTTGTTGATTTAAACTTCAATGTCAACGAAGACACGCAAAAGTGCAATTACAATTGCGACGAAAGCAGCACAAAGGACAAGTTTTATCAACGTTGGGGAAAAGGTCGAAAAAGTTTCAAAAACACAGGCAAAATAGAGGATTTCACGCTCTGAGGGGCATTATGGGTAATCAGTGCAAATTTACAAAGAAGCAAAGGCGTGAAACAAACATTTATCTTTATATCACAATCGGGGACGAAGCCACCTTTTTAGTTTTACTAGCGCTTTTGAGCCGATCGAGTGATTGTTGTGGGCGTAGAAATTATTTTTACTGTTAAAATCAAATGATTTGATCATGTCCAAGCTGCCGACTCAAGCCACAAAAATAACATCTCCATTACTCTGATAAATACGCTAATGCCTAGCTCAATTGACTCAAAAACGCTAGTAAATGTAGAAAAGGGGTTTTTCTATTTACAGTAAAAGTTTCTTCTCGAAAATGATACTCAAGACTGAAATATAAGGAAAACCGACTGATTTTGCCGCTTGGTTTCTTTGCAATCTTGGTCTACTTACCCATAATGCCCCTTAAAAAGAGCTGCTTCCAGCTGGAGAAGTTGCTTGCACTGGACGAGGAAGACTTTTAACATTCTCTAAGCATTTCTTTATCGGCGCTTTCGCCGTTCGAAGCAGTAACAATAACATCTCAGCTCAATCGGTATCTATTGCATGGGAGTACTGTCATGTATATATGCCACTGTGAAGGGTATAGTTTTCAAGCAGTTAACTGTAGGACAGGAACTATAAATCAGAGCGTTTGGGTCTAGAATAGGGTATCATTTTTTCTCGATACTGACTAGTTGATTGAGGATTTTATCTAGACTGTGCTAGTGTCCTCAATAGTTTTCTGGAAAAGAGTGAGTCCAGTATGGGGGGTGATTTCGAGAGTTTACTCTGGTATAGGGTAGCAAAATTCAGCTGAACTGGCTCTGGTATAGGCTGAGGGTTCCAGGGTCCCAGCGGCATATCCCCACTCATAAAATCCTTACAGTGTAAGTACCCCTCCCCTGCGTCTCGTGGCCGTTTCATTTAGGTCTTTGCTTACGAGCTAGTGCGTTTTTTCGTTGTTTACAGCTAAGGCCCGGGCGCACTTAAGACAAAATGAAGACGAGTTTGTTTTGATGACCGGAAAAAAAAAAGCAGTCAGATACCTGTCATCAGCCGTTTACCGCGCCAAGTGCGGACCTACCTGCTCCTGCGCGGACAAAAACTTGTCCACGGAGACAAATCTTCAAAGAAGCCGTCGTCCTTCCTCGGAGCAGGATCTTTTACGAAGAATGAACATTACTTGTTTTTTTTCGCTATTACGCTGCCATTCAATTTCAAAAATCTCTAAAAATGTTCTCGTTTTTTATTTCATTCTTCATAGCGACTCAGTTGTACTGTTCGCCACGCGTTTCAGGAGCATATCACATGCGCGTTTCTAGTCTTGAATTCAGGTCAGGTTTTCGATCAAATTTTCCTTTTGAGATAATGCCTCAGATAATTCTTACGATAAGCAGGAGAGGTACAGGTTAAGTATGATTACGTATGTAACAATGTGTTTAAAGATAATATCAGACATGTGAAGAAAGATGAGTAATTACCATAAGATGTTTAAGGTGGCCGAACACAGTTTTCGCGCGTGCTTTTGCTGATGCAATTCAGCACGTGCACAAGGATTTCAAAAAACAAACATGCCGTCAATAGAGCGATCATTTTATTTACTTAACACCCGCACTATCTGTGTTATTTTTCGCTATAATTGAACGCAGTGTATTGATGGCTTTAGTCTTTTATTACAAAGATATGTTAGAAAAGGTAACGATGCAAAGAACCCAGCAATTTTCAGCTTTTGTTTGTTGCCGAAAGAACCCAGTTAAATGCAACGCATGCGCAGTTGCTTGAAAAATTGAGACCGACTGCTTTAGCAGAAACATGCCGATTGCTAACGATCCAGTCGTTAGAATTTCAAGAAATTTGGCAGAAAAAAAGATCAGAGACCATGTGAATGATTTTTCAAAAAAAATCTGAATTTTGACATAGGGAATTTTTAATAATACAGAAAACGGTTAACGGCGAAGTACGAAAATCGCCTATGTCAAAATTTTATTAGAACCATGTGGACAGAAGGGATTTAATGTCAATTCTTAGTGTGCAAAATATGAAAACAATCTAACGACTGGATTTTTTTTAAATAAACAAAAACCATTATTTAAGCCTTGTTTTCAACCAGCCCCGTTTCCATGGCAACAGCACACACCCTAGTAAAAATGCGAGAATAAATATTTCTGTGGTTAACCTTGACTCTTGCAAAAAATGGGCGCCAAAGCATAAATATTTTAAAAGTTATGGTGAATTAGGCATAGGCACTTGAAAACTGTGTTCGGCCACCTTAAGCTAATACTTCACATAATTTTTTTTTCAATTTCGTTTTGAACGAGTGGAGAGAATTAGATTCTATAATATCATTTTCTAAAGAGTTATAATAAGTTGGTCCTTGGAAACGGACGGAAAATTTCTATAAAAAGGAAGGTGAAAATCGTTGGCGTATCTAGTGGCATAGCTACGGACTTGTTTGTGCAGAGCTAGTTTGTGCAGAGCTACAGAGCTAATTTGAGATTCAAATGAACTTTGTGCCACTGAAATGTATGAAAGCCCCAGTCGCACTAACTGAATTGATTATTAGATGACAACAACAACAACAACAACAACAACAACAATTTTTAATATCTGAAAGAAACTGTTAAAGAGAAGTTTGGTTAACACAGACTGGTTATTAAAATAATGTCACAGTTCCATGTCTGTCACTGATCAGAGTCAGAGTCACTTGGGCTCTCACATCCAGACAACGCCAAGGATGGTGGCAAGGAATCAGAAATGTAGGCCTTAGCAGCTTGTGAGAATCGGTTGTCTTACTTGAGTGTCTCATGATTAACCTTTGCCTCCCTTCTTCATAAACTTACTACCTCTACATGCTACCTCTGAGTAGGTAATATCCCTGTTCATAACAGAGCACCAGATGATTTCCAACCCCGTGCGCAGTTACGCAAGCTTTTCGTTGAAGGGAACTTTAAATGGGGCGATAATGACAAAATTGAAGCATTTTCTAAAAAATACATTGTCAGCCCTGATCTGGTGAAAGAATATCTTGAGCACCTTACGAATATTGAAGTGAGAAAAAATATGTGCCAAGAAGAAGGGCGTTAGGCAAAGAAAGATGAAGAAACAAAAGGCAACGGTGACTACAACTGGGAGGAACTCTACAAATCGGGAAACCTAAAAAAGCTGAAGGTTGCTGAGCTCAATAAATATATTTTTCGCCACAACTTATCAAGGAGAAAAACATCGGGCAGAATGGCTATTGTTCTCGTGACATTTATACTTGCAGTTCAAGAAATTCTAGATCTGTTATATTTCGCGTTTTTATCATAATCGATCAAACAGAACTTAATTCATTGGTTGCTTAGAACGCACGCTATACTCCAGAGGGAATATCACACAGCTTATTATGCCAGAGTAGGTTGGCCGATGCATAACAAATGCGTTTCTTGGTTTCGCTAGGAAATCGCTATGAAAATCGGATGAACGGAATGAATCGCTATGAAAATCGGATCACGCTCGCTTGAGGTTCTTTCAAGCTATAAAATGATAGCGTGCTCGGTCGACTACATTCAGTGTACATTGTAAAAAGATGCGTCCGTCTTTGAACGCACTTGCTTGATTTTCTTTCTAAATAAAAACAGCTCGTCCTTCTTGGATTATGCTAAGGTTCTTTCATTTTAATGTCGAGAAACGAAGAGAAAGCGTTAACTTGCTCACATGTATGTACTATTTACTGATATGTCTAAACTTCTTCTTTGTCGCTGAAGCTTCTGCCTCTATGTTGTAGATCTGCATACCAGTTACGGTCATTTGCTCGTACAAATAAAAAACTTAACCTTCTGTCAGCTCACATCAGCAAAGGTTTATGTGAAAGGATCTTGACATTGCGTGCTGCTGAAACTGCAGCAATGCAACGGAAGACTCGGACACCCAGTCAGAAGATGATGATGTCAGTATCGGCGAGGACACGAGAACTACTACTGGAATTTGGGGATGCAAGCAACTCAGACGAAAATGATTCAAAGGACAGTGAAAGTGAAGAGGAAGATGAGTTGCCTGAAGGGGCGAGGGTAAACTGTTATGGCAGAAAAGTAGGCAGTTGGAGGTTGCATTATTCTAGCTAACAGGTGCGTCTGTGTGAAGGACCACGGGATCGTTGCACAATCCAGCCATAAACCATGTTTGTCAGGAGGAAGGAGTGGGTCACTATAAGGGGAGGGCTGGGAGATTTTACATTCATACCCATAGGGATTCGTCCGGCGCACCCCCCCCCCCCCCCTCCCTTCAAAAAATGAATGCTCCCTAAAGAAAAGTAATTGTTGACTTGAACTTTGAATGCAAAAGAGAATGGTTAAAACAAAACATAAGTTTACCTTATACTAGTTGTCTAATATCGGAAAGTTTTAGTAGCTCTAATTCTTTGAAAATAGGGTCTGCATGAGAATCGAAAGTTGATTTGGAAATAATTCTGCTGGATAACTCGATCACTTTTGCAAAAGAGACTAGACAAGGAGAAAGAAGAAGAAAAGACTACATTCAAATTACTTGGGTATTTAGCTTTAAAAAATAGTTTCAAACCTTCTATTGTCATCTTAGGTTGCCTTTAGACATTAGATGGCAGCTAAAGAGATTCCAGGTGTGTATTATTGACACTAATTTGCCGATATTTACAAGCTTACATACAGCGTTAATGAATACAGTAAATTCACCTGTAATCAGTTTGTTAATTATGGGCACATGAACATTCGCTATTTAATCCATTACCCGCTTAAGAGCGACTATTCCATTAGCTTCTTTTTCAATACGACGTTTCAGTAGGAAATTTGAGTACCTATACCATTACCCTTTTGAATTAACATTTATAGTAGTTGTTTATAAAACTTGTTGTTATATCTTTAAATTAGTACGCGCGTTGTGATTGGTCAATTTAGCGGGCCGTACTCTCCTGCACGGACCGCTAAAATTTAAAGTTTTTTGTTGCTAAACTGTTGCGTGATTTATATCACCAAATTTTCTTAACTGTTATAGCAAATAAAGTTTAAAACTTTCTTTTACTCTAAATTGTGTACTAAAGCGTGCTAACGACTTAAAAACGATTTCAAATTGACTCGTTTTGCTTTCGACCTGCTCCAGAAATTTTAGGCCGTTCCTCATGAATGGAAATCGTTTCCGAACCCGTCAGACACACAATAGAGATATAATAAATATCTTACTAACCTCGTCTTCTCGGTCCGTACCGTAAGTTACGGATCCTCGTTTTTCCCCTACGATTTATGGCCCGTGTAATTAGTTTTTAAAATACACAAGTACATACTTTCAAAAGTTCTGTTAAAGTGTTTTAGTTTGACATCACAGCCATGCGCATGTTTAACGCATTATAGCACCCCTTTCATAGCTTTACTTGGCTTTGAAGCTGGTCGTTTTCAAAAAATTATAACTCTTATTTTAGAAAATTTATCTGGATTAGTCTACAAAACCTCAAGTTCTTTTTCAAAATGCGTTAGAATACAATGTTTATCACCGCTGTTTGCGTTATATTCTTAATCAAGCTATGATGGCCTATGAACAAGAGATTATACGTTACATATAGTTTAAGGATTGTTTTGATAATCTCAGAGAATTGCTTGACTCTTACAGCTAAGAACCTAACATTATTGATTAAGTGTTAGGGCCTGTTTGTATGCCAGCCTGTCGCGGTCCCCGGGGGAGACTCCTATATAAAAGGACGTCGTACTTTTTAGGCGTTAAAAAAAACGAGTTTGTTACCTCTTATAATGTTCAGCCTCGAGAACTCCTCATCAGTAGCTTTTCATTTTTAAAAGTTGGGAGCCCCTCTTCATTCGGGGTCCCGGCCCTTCCCACTTTGGCTAACAGTAAATTTGTCTGCTGGCATTCATATAAAGCTAATATTTCAGCTGTTTTATAATTTCCTTCATGAACTTTATGCAAGTAGTATTGACTACACTTCACATCCGTACAATTCAATTCTCAAAGCAATCCTTCCAGAGAATTCTGTCGGTATTATGCGCACAGTATCCGCTTGAATAGGATTGGTAATCTTGTTCTTGACTTCATCATCCTTGTTTTTATTGCCTGGGAAAAGCTAAACAAAAAGAGAAAACATTGAGGTTACTATTTATACATGCATGCTTTGTTAACACTTCCCCAAGGAGGATTTTTAGAGGTAATAATGGTCTCACACATTAACATTGAGCACTCAAACATTGAGCACTCACGGTCAGTGCACTCGTCTCCGGATCGAGCGATCTGGATTGGAGCGCTAGCCGGGTACACTGTGTTGTGTTCGTGGGCAAGACACTTTACTCTCACAGCATCTCTCTTAACCCAGGGCCGGGTTGTTCGAAAGCCGGTTAACGTTAACCCAGGGTTAAACGTTAACTGAAGCA
>JAHPZR010010387.1:10000-17500 GCA_019787425.1 Platygyra sinensis | reverse complement strand
ATTGTAATAACTCCGATAGAAATCCGGCGGGATGAATATTTTTCAGCATTTAAACTAATGACAAAGAAACTGTATGAAAAAATTCAGTATCCTCGAAAAGTTGAAAAAGTCTTCAGATTAATGTTTTTTTAGGATTTTTATTGTATTCCGCTAAAAAAGGTTATGTCATAAGTATAGTTTAATTTACATAAGTGCAATTTCTTTAATTTAAATATGCTCTAATGAATTTCTCATTGCAGTGGCAAGGATGCAAAGTTAAGTTTTTGAAAAAATCTATATATGAAAATCTCCCTCGAACAGGTTTCTGGATATTTTTAATTAAAACCTTCCTTATTGCAGTTGTAGCTTTTGTTCATTCAGTAGCGACGAGCAGTATTGTAAGGACCGAAATCTTTAAATAAACATCTTGAATAAAACCGAATCTTGATGACTTTAATTTATCTCTTCTTATTATTATTTGCTCAGATCTTTAAACCTCAACACGAATACGAGATAAGGGTGGCATTTAATACTTGGGAAATCGGTGTGCACGCTCAGTTATATACATTTTGAGAACTTTGGAAGCGTCACTTGTATCCATAATTCCTGAATGGGCGCGTAGGCAGTTCATGTCCGACTTTTTGTTTATAATTATACTCAACGATTTTTTTTTTGTGCACGCCCAGACTAGAATTCACTGGTTTTTAATCATCTAATCTTTCCTAATCTACCGAAAAACAAGAAAAAGAGAATTCTACACATTTGAATAAGACACAGATTATAGTTTATTTAGTCGAAAAATAGGTCTTGCAGGTACAATTTAATTTGCGATCCAAACTTGTCAGACATGGAATGCCCTTCAACTTAGGCCGAGACAGAAGCCATCAATGGCTTTCGAGACGGCATACAGAAATCTATTTTATATTTTTAGTAAACAACAGTGTATCTTTTTTTTTAATGACTGATCTGTTGTTAGGCGCACTGAGATTAGAAATGCGTCCTATAAGCACCTATTTATTATTATTATTATTATATTATTATTATTATTGTCAGTCTGAATTACTTTTAGATTTTTGATGCTTTTTATAATTGTTATTAGTAGTGGTCTTAGATAGTCATCTTTCGACAATTCTCTTTCGTACACAAGAAGAATGTAATATAGGGTATAATAATTTTAATATTTCATATTCTTGAATCTGTAAATAGTCTTTTTTTTAACATATGAATAAAGTTTTATTGTTAAAAAATATTATTATTATTATTATTATTATTAGGATTTCATGTTTTAACGCTTTGTAAACTAGCTTTTTAAAAGTATCGTAAACTAGCATAAGTTTCTTCAAAGTATTGTAACAAGGTTTTTTCAAAGATCTAAATAAAGTTGAATTATTTAAAAAAAATATTATTATTATTATTATTATTATTATTATTATTATCTCTAATTTCTTAATTTGAAATGGCTTTTTTGGCTAAGATTTTAATTTGCAATTTAGTTTTAAGAATTTTTATTTTATTTTCAGTTGTAGATCTGTAAATACTTAGTGGATTTTGTTATTGTAATTTCGGAGAGCCACCTAATTGCTAACTTTTAATTTTTGCCATTTTTTAAAATAAGTTTTATTTAAAAAGCACAATTTTACAAACAAACAGTACTTACAATGCAGGTCTCATTACGCTACTCTACTTACATAACCATGCTTAGCTTACTTTACTAATAATACACATGAAAAAATTACTCGATTCTGATTGGCTGAGAGCAGTGCAGTGTAAGTGTAACACCAGTGCAAAAAGTGTAACACCGGTGCAAAAAGTGTAACACCAGTGCAAATTACACATCGTAATTCTAGATTATGATTTATAGATAGACAATGAGAAATTTTGTAGGGCGATGATCTCATGTAAAGGAATGACAAAAAAATTTTGAAAAACTCACTCGTGCAAATTAATTCCAAATTGAACTCGAAACCGTATGATTACCTATACTTACAATACGGGTTACTTATACAGAAAATACAATTACTTGTAATACGGGCTTCTTATACTACTAACAATACAATACTCTACTTACGTTACTTGATGAACATACAGTTGCTTACACTATGTATTGACTTTGAGGAGGGAGGAGTATTTCTCAATAAATCATCTGATTAAAGACAAATTTTCACGGTTTAATGAGTATCTTACTGATAAAATCCTGAATGGAGATGGCCAGGCTATTTAACACGCTTGAAAAAATATAATAGCGCATAAATAAGGCGGTGTAATTGAACTTCCGAATTATTGTTGTGTCTAGGGAGCTTGCAGTAATGCCGAACAAGGTCTCCTCTGTAGAAGGAGAAATTTGGCACTCACTGACTTCGTTGAACCAGCCCATATTTTTTGCTATTAAGAGTGGCCCTCGTTAAATAAAAGGGAGTTTTTTAGCAAACCACGACGGCGACGGCAACCAGAGCGTGACCAAACAAGAGGTTTAATGAACAAAACAATAGCTGAGTACTTGCGTTTTGAAGCTTTGTGCATTTCCTTACTGTCCTCTGCAAAACAACAACGGGAAATGACAAAGTCGTACGTATTTTGGAGAACGTGTACCACAATGGCTAATTTTTCGAGTCTTCCTTTGAAAGTGAACGCTGTCATACATAGTTAGCCTGAGCAGGTTTTTAGACTGAACAGATCTACACTGTTGCGATATTCGAGGGTAAAATATAAATACATTTTTTACAAGGTATCGTCCTCGGCGTCGCTGTTTTCATTACTAAAACTCCCTTTTATACTATCTACGACGCCGACGACTGCCGCGACGTCTACGGCGCCGCCGCGGCAGACTTGGACGACGACGTAGCCTGGGAACAGGATCCTGGTGAGCCCCAGCGAAGCGAGGGAGCCAGCCTGTAGACGTGCTGTCGGTGCCGCCGTTCTATGATATCAGCTTCTGGTATCATGATATGATTGAGACAAAGGTTTGACAGATTTTTTAAAATGGGGTTGACTGCTCTACACGACTCCTACCGTTTATGACAATTGTGCATTTGCCGTTGTCTTTAAATTTTCGGTCTCTCGACCTTTAATCATTCCACGAGTGATTTCAAAGGTTACGTTATTTCCTGTTACGAGGAGGAATTCTATGTAGAATGGAGCCGTTTGGCTGTTTATAGCAATTTTTTTTAGATAGGCAGGGTTTCTGAAATTTCCGCTGGTATCAGCTTGTCGCTTCGCAGAGTTTGGTACCTCTATCGTGTGCTTATAATTTCTGTAGGCTCATTTTAGTATTGCAAATTATGTTTTAAGCTTTCTTTATACTGGCTCTGAAGGGACAAAGTTTGAAATATTCCGTGAACATGTTGCTTACTTTCACTCTAAATTTTGGGGCGTGTCTGTTTGCTTAGATCGATTAGAACTGTTTGCCAGTACAGAAAATGTAGCTTCTTGACAGGTCTAATTACTTTCCCTGTCACTCTTCTCGTGCATTTTTAGCCACATCCCACAAGTGTACCATTTTCACATCACTTGTTATTCTTTCTGTGGGAACCTTTAACTCAGATGTTAGCTAAGCCATGCTGATAAGGCCTAACAAGGTCGAAACAGCTGTTCATAGTTGCTAATATTCTGAGCTCAATGTTTGTTTGTGTGTTTTTTTGGTAGTTATAGGGTTAATGTCCCTCTACAATTGTCATCTTCGTGTGCTTTATATGGCTATAATTACCTCATTGACTGATTTGTTACAGGCTATTCACTAAGGGCGGATAGACACATCAAAAACAAAGTCTACAGTCTTCCCTGTCCCGACCCGATCGCTTCGCTCCGTCCAGATTCGTCTATTTTGAGCTCGCCAAATTGTTTTTCTTTCCTCGCCAAGAGCCTTAGTTCGCAGGCTAACGACGACACCAAAATCGATACAGAATGTGTTGAGTAAGACGAATTAGTAGGAATGTGATGGGGCGAAGAGATGGGTGTAAGAACAGAAGAGTAGTTGGAGTGAGTGAAATTTTTTCTGTTGTTGGTGCTCGTTTTGGCTGTGATCTCTGTAATCAGAAAACTGGAAAGCATAATAAAGATTTCAGACTGCTAAAATTTTAAAACATGTCAAGACACTATCATTTGGTTACCGGCTATCCATTGTGCCCGAAGGTCTGATACGTTCTCAACAGACACTGACCTTCACTCATCGCTCAGGCTTATGTATATTTAAATGTCAATAGTTGTCAAATGTTGTGTGCTTAGATACCTGGTGGATGTGACGTTGCTTTGATACAGATCTAGACCTCTTTTCTTTTCTCATTTAAATGCCAACCAGTTAGCATAAGAAAAACTTGATTTACATAACAAATGCAGTGAGGTCTGTATCAAAACAAGGTCTCTTGCATCCTCACTGTCGTTCAAAGGCCAGGCAACTAAGCAAACAACTATTTAGACAAATGTTTAATTTGCATGTCGAATTTGTGTTTTGAAGATTGAATTGATGTGTTTGTTAGCCAGCTCAAATTTATCGAATGAAGTACAACAATCACTCCTACACTTCAGACTTGAATCCTCCGTCTGTATTAAATAGTTGCGAATCAAGCATCCGCACATTTTAAAAACAAAGATGGCGGATAGGCCTTTAGCAACAAACAATCACATGGTGCAAAATCGTAAGGGATTCTTATCGTAAGGGTTCTTATCGTAAGGGTTCTTATCGCAAGGGATTCTTATCGCAAGGGATTCTTATCGTAAGGGATTCTTATCGTAAGGGGTTCTTATCGTAAGGATTCTTATCGTAAGGGATTCTTATCGTAAGGGATTCTTATCGTAAGGGATTCTTATCGTAAGGGATTCTTATCGTAAGGGATTCTTACCATAAGGGGTTCTTATCGTAAGGGGTTCTTATAGTAATGGATTCTTCTTGTGAGGGGTTCTTACCGCAAGGGGTTCTTATCGCAAGGGATTCTTATCGCAAGGGGTTCTTATCGTAAGGGATTCTTACCGTAAGCGATTCTTATCGTAAGGGATTCTTACCGTATGGGGTTCTTACCGTAACGGGTTCTTTTCATAAGGGATTCTTATCATAAGGGATTCTTATCGTAAGGGTTTTTTTTCATAAGGGATTCTTATCGTAAGGGATTCTTATCGTAAGGGATTCTTACCGTAAGGGGTTCTTATCGTAAGGGATTCTTCTTCGTAAGGGATTCTTACCGTAAGGGATTCTTATCGTAAGGGATTCTTATCGTAAGGGATTCTTACCGTAAGGGGTTCTTATCGTAAGGGATTCTTATCGGTAAGGGATTCTTACCGTAAGGGATTCTTATCGTAAGGGATTCTTATCGTAAGGGATTCTTATCGTAAGGGATTCTTATCGTAAGGGATTCTTATCGTAAGGGATTCTTACCGTAAGGGATTCTTACCATAAGGGGTTCTTATCGTAAGGGGTTCTTATCGTAATGGATTCTTCTTGTAAGGGATTCTTACCGTAAGGGATTCTTATCGTAAGGGATTCTTATCGTAAGGGATTCTTATCGTAAGGGATTCTTATCGTAAGGGATTCTTATCGTAAGGGATTCTTATCGTAAGGGATTCTTATCGTAAGTTGCATACAAAACAGTCAGACATTACGGTATGACGTCACATCCGTAGAGTTCTATTCGCAAAGCAATCCTGCCGTCATATGCTGTGGGTACTACACGTACGGTGTCCGCTTCAAAGGGATGGTTTATCTGGTTCTTTACAACACCATCCTTGTCAATGTTTCCCTGAAATGTCTAAACCCAACAAAATCAGTTAAAATAATGGACCTGGTTGCAATACAGCGAAAACTGAGTTAATTTTAAAATACAAATCCATTGTGTATTGTTACAATAGTTTAAAACGAGCATTAACCAATTATATTTCATCTGATCTTGAGCCTCAAATAGGGAGTCGGAAGGGTAGGGGATGGGAGGGGGCTGAGGTGTAACAATAGTTTTCAGGGGAGCTAAGACAACTTGGAAGCTAAAGATAAAAAGGGCAGCACGTCATCGTAGTCTAACCCCGGTCTAATGGTTAGAAGTATTAAAGAAATTGAACAACTAAGATCAGTTGTTAGAATTCCTAAGAAAATACCCTCTTCAATCGCCTTAAGAGAAAGCTTAAACTCGCTAGAACTTCACTCACCACTCTATGGTTATTTTCCATGTATTCTTTTAGGGCTTCCTGTCCTTTCTTGAACATGACGTAATATTCTTTTACCCACCACCAGTTCTTTCCGTTTCCTTGTGTGGCGATGTGTGTTATGAGTTTCACATCCGGTTCGAAGTCCACTTGGAGCCACTGGTACCCAGTCTCTGTGTCTGGAGTCCAACTTCCTTGTGAATGATGAAGTCTTCCCCAAGCCACCTCACTATTGTTGTGTGTGGAAGATGCTGTGATCTTATTGTCTGGAATCGAACCGTTTTCCATTCCCAATGGCTTGGCAATACAGGCTGTATTTTATCGTAATATTATAGACAGTTAAAGGGGCTCAGTCACGGCATCTTGAGTTTTTTTGAACATCGAAAAAAATAACCGTTAAATTGAAGGAAACCTAAAAATAACACTTTGTAAAGATAGAAAAACATCAAAGAGACGATAATAAACCATAAAGGAACGAGGATGGTTAAGGATGGAGAAGATTGACGCGGATTGCAAACAACGAATTTGAAAAGTTTTGCTAAGCTTTTCAAACGTGACTGAGCCCCTTTAAGGACAGTTGAATCTTAACTGGGAGCAAATTCTAAGTTATGTAAAAGTCTAAGGAAGGCGACTGGCTGGGGGACTGACATAAGTTTAAAGCCCTGTCAAACGAGAAATGTTTGGCGAAGATCAAACACTGTTTGATGACCAACCATTATTCCGTTTGGACAGTTTGTTTCATCGTGTTGAACGGTGTCGAACAAACATTGATCAAACATTGTAAAACATTTCGTTCATTTGGACGGTGATAAATTTATGCTTTATCATTATCTCTTTGTTTTTTTTTCTATCCTAGTAAACTGCTTCTTTTAGGATTCCTTCAACATAACGGTATTTCCGTACGTGGCCAAAATCGTGACTTAAAAATCGTCATTTGGTAAAACTCTTGGCCGGTCAACAAATGATAGGCGGCGAAAACGATTGAGTGAAGTGGAGAGAAAAAGACTTGAATGTCGTTTACTTGTATGCATGCTTTACTGACACACAGGAAAAATCAAGTTCTTCCGGAGGCAACCAACGTAATAAGATACGTGATAACAACGTAAAAAGCTACGCATGCCAACGAAGTGGATAGCTTGCTGACCTAACTTAAAGGACCATTCAGAGTGTTTTTTCATGTCAGTTTGTGTTGCTAAAAACGTAACCGGCTGAAAACCAACCGATTGAGCTGGTGGCATCTGTGTCAAGTTAGCCCACCAAGCTACTGTGCGATTTCAGTTTCAAACCCTCGATTGCAAAGTTCATTGTTTGGTTCTGCGATAACAATATACTTTTTTCCCACCATAGGCTATTAACGGTTTGTGACTTACATATCTAAACACGTTTTTGGTTCACAGG
>JAHPZR010010387.1:2500-5000 GCA_019787425.1 Platygyra sinensis | reverse complement strand
ACAACGGCATACTGACTGGCGTACCTGAGTAAATGGTCTTAATTTAGCTACAGACTGTATAGTACCGTCACGCGAAACGATTGTGACGATTGCTGAAACAAAATTATAAACATCTAAATAAGTGAATAAAGAATTTACGAAATGTGTTAAACAACAAAGAAGATATAGTTGTCTAATCGGACAGCACATCAAAAAGATAACGCATAATTATAATTGGTAGCCAACTTGGTCGGAGCAATAACGGCAAACCCAGAATAGAAGAGGAGGCCTTAGAGCCGTTAGTTATAACACTACAGTGGACAAGAGAAAGCATAGGAAACTTACCTTGTTAAAATGAAGTCCACTCTTATCAACTTTGTAGAGCGCTGTAGGTAAAAGTTTTGCTGAGACTTGAACGCGCCTGCAATACCAACGTTTTCGCTTTCCAGTTTGACAGTTCATTTGTCACTAAGGGGTCATATAACTAAATATGACGCAGCGCATGTCGGGATGGACGAATCCTACTGTAACATTATTACCAGGCCCCACCCTGAGTCAATTCTTCTGGCGAAATGCCTTCGGTTGATGCAACCTCGTTCCAAGGGTCTCTCAACCATACATTAAAATTTATCAGCTAGATTCATCCCGAAAACGAGCATTTTCGAGTTGGTTTGAAGCGGGCTTCCCAGCACGTTCCATGACAGTGCATAAGAATCCCAGCCAGCGCGTCAAGTCCTGCAGAGCGGATATTTTGTATATCGGCTCCGGTGAGCGATCCTGCACTCGCATCCGTGAACATCCCTCCTCACGAGAAGGGAAAAGCCCTAGGAACGAGCTAACCCACTTCTTGTAATTAATTACCACTTCCACAACTCCACATGATACCCATTCAAAGGGTAAAAATATGAGTTTTACTAGAAAGATGTTTAGAATTTAAACTTGTTTATTTAACAAAAAAAGGGGGTTATTCAGCATTTTGGTCCAAAATAGGTTAAAAAGCCCAAAAGTTACCAAAAAAGTGCTAGTTTTCCAAAAAATTGCTAGAAGTTGCTCTCTGAGAAAAAAGTTGCTCAAAATCCTAAAAGTTGCTGAAAAGTTGCCGAGTAGAATCTGGATAGGCCTATTCAGGAATGTCTGTATCTACTTAATGCCTTACACTTAAAGAAATATCTAAGAAGTAGTAGTCAATACAGGTACTGAGGAACACAATGGATGGTGGACCCTACTGGTGTTTCAAGAATCAAGACGCTAAAAATGCCAGGTGCAGTAGGTGGATTGCTCTAGGTTTCTTTTTTACCTTTATCTGGGTGGGCCGGAAAATGTGTCTTTATTTTCCAAACAAGTTAAAATGTTAGAAGTATAGAAACTATTGATAGTTCGCTACACTATCGCAATTGTTATCGATATTTCATTTTCACCATCGATCCATCGCTATCGCAGCATTAACATCGCGATGCATCGATAGTTCGATGTATTGTCACACCCTTACCTCCGACAAACATTCCCACATCTTTATTGAGCACTTGAGAGGCTCTGAAAAATGTCACTCCCTTTGTTCAGAATATTGTTTTAAAATCCTCAACTCTTTTCCATAATTCAAGCTTCCAATTGAAAATTAAAGAAGCCATCAGTACATCCTTTGGGAGCAGTCGTCTTTAAATTCTCAAGTCAAATATCTTAATTTATTCCTTTTATACTAATTTTTAATAGCCCTTGTCTTAGCTTACATACTTCAATATTGTTTGGTTCTTGCCTTCTTCCTTAATTGTTCTTTTTAATATCTTAGTTTGCTGCACTTTTTTTTTTTTGCACAGTTTTATTTTATTTCTAATTTTACAACTGACGATGGATGATGTTTCATCCGAATCATGTTTTGATTAAAAAGTGAACTTCAAAAACATCGCATGGTTCATCAAATTAAAGCTATATCATTGCCCTTTAAAATTAACATTTATAGTAATTGTTAATACGACTTGGTACGAAATCACGCAACTCGTATTTCTGTTCAGCCCTGTTAAATATTTCTGTCTTCTTTTCCAAGTGTTAACGGTTTATGTCATAATTAAGGTCGACAATGGGGTCTTTTTATTTCTTGTAAATATTATACATAGACCTGGCTGCAGTTTTGGTCAACAGTGCTAAACATTATGACCGAGTACCTTCTCTCCTAAAACAACAAGATAAAACAGTGGTGTATTTAGTTTTTTACCTTTTACTGCCAAAGAGTGACTTATAGATTTTACTCTAGCTGTCTAACCCCAGGCGCAGTTTACTCGTCAAAGGGAGACCCCCTAAGGCAGTAAAGGGTTAAAATACACAAGTACATGCTTTCAAAAATTCTGTTGGAGTTTTACAATTTGACATCACAACCATGTGCTTGCTTAACTCATGATAGCACCTGGCTTTACTGGGCTTTTGAAACTGGTCGTATTCAAAAATTGTAACTGTCAAATAGGAAATGTATCTGGACTAGTCTACAAAACCTCACCTCAAGTTCTGTTTTAGAATGGGTTGGAATACA
>JAHPZR010010386.1:10000-62500 GCA_019787425.1 Platygyra sinensis | reverse complement strand
CCACGGAACAATAACAAAATTTTTCCGTTCGTTTCTCAATGTGGTCACTTGTGATGTAGATAGCGGAGTTTAGACTGCGTACTGCTTGTATTCATCAGTTGGTGAGGTAAACTGATTCAAAAGTCAATGCATGGTGATCGGTTGTGATTTGTTAGTTTTCAACAGCTCTGATTCTCGCATTATGATCCTTGCTATTTCGATGACTTCTCCTCTTGATAGTCTTTTGTCGTTCGGTTCTCCTGTTATTGTGTTTCGTGATGCTTGTGGAATTTCCACTACACTTACGCCTATATGAATCGCTTTTTGGAAACGTCTTGTGTACCAGTGAAGATCACAGTTTATAAACCTTGCTTCATTCCAAACGGGTGGTGTCCTATGTTGGGGGCTTGCTCTAGAATAGCAGAGGTCTGGGTTTAGGCGAGCTAGATGTTCCTTTCACATTGATTGATTTTGTTTTGCATAGACTTTCCAGTCACGACGATGAAGACTTAACTTCATTCACAGCGATCCACGTTTTCTTTTTTTCTTTTCTAGCCGAGTCAACGGCGTCTTTCCCTCGTTACACGGTTGTGATCTTAGGATGGTCTCCAACTTGAAAACGGCGCGCATCCCTTGTTTTTGTAGATATGGTCAGACTTTGATCCAGCTTGGGCGTATTGACTTGACTGATGGCTCAATGAAGATTAACTAGCTCAACCATTAATTGAGCTCGGAGTTGTGGTGCGTCTTGATAGGTCCAAGTAAAGGAGTCAAGTCGCTTGCAAACGTCACTTGCTGCCCATATAACACTTACACCACAGCTACCGGAACCAATTTCAGAATTCTGGGGTTGATCAAGCATTGGAACTGACTTTGAATCGCTGAATTTCGTTCCATCTTAGCGGTTGAAATTTAGCCAGCTTAGCTAGTGCATTCTGCAATGACGGAAAGGATGGTTTTGGTTCTGCACCGAAGATCTTCCGAAACAGGACAGTGGTAGCCGTCGCGAACTGAAATACTGTTTGCTCACTTACAGAAAATATAGCGAGTCCCAAGAGGCACTACAGCATGTGGATGGGTAAAAACAGTACTTCTACCTCATTCATTTCTTCTGCTTTGCAGATATTCTCAATTAGTTTCTTTGATACTTCTCCAACTGACAGAAAAAAAAAACACGACAGGAGTGATGCTTCGCGTTTGCCCGGTCACAGTAACTTTGAATTAAAAGATTTATAATCTCATCAGAAAGATATCGCTCGCCACACATAAGGGACAAATCCTGAGAGGTTAATCTGTAATCCTTGTAGGATACAAGATGTTTGCCTTCTTCGTTTACTCTGTCCAACAGGGTGCACGTCACCTGCTTTTCAGTGTGTTGTCCATGTTTTGAAATGCATATCGTAGCCATTCTTCTTCAAATTTAACTTCATTACGTAGTTTTCTTAACCGATGGAATCGTTGCAGTATCCTGATGCCTGTTCGATTGAAGCCGCCATAAGACTGAAATTGAACAATTACATTGGATCCTGCTTCGGCGAGTGCAGTTTCAGCTTTTTTATTACTTATAATACAAACATGAGAAAATTCGCGTACAGGAAGTGCCGGAAGACTTTCTCGAAGCCATTTTTCGCTCGGAGAAAACTTTTTCCAAAGCTTCCACAGAAACATTTTTTATATCATCTTACATGATATCACTGACTTACAAAATTTCTCATCGCTTTTCCACTAATCATAATCCAGAATTACTTTGTGAAATTTTCACTGATGTTACACTACTTGCACCGGTGTTGCACTTTTTTCACTGGTGTTAAACTGCAGTGCTCTCAGCCAATCAGAATCGAGTAATTTTTTCATGCGTATTGTTTGACAGTGTAATGAAGCCGCCATGGTATAGTCTTTAGCTAGTCTGGATCCCGATATCTGATCAGGGTGCTTGGCACAATCGTTCACAGGCGTCCAATAAAGCGTAACGAGTGGCGTGAATTAAAGTGAGGCCCCAGGGCAGACCAATCTACGTGGCTCTGAGGGCATGCCCCCCGGAAAAATTTTGAAATTGTAGGTCGCCGCAGAAGCGATTTCATGCATTCTTTTTATTTGAAGGGGGAAGGGCAAAGTGTTACAATAAGTTGTTTATGATCATAAAATTAGAACACAGTAAGTTTCAACTTAAAAGTTTCAATTTAAACTGTATGTTTTTGCTTGAAACGTCTCAGTCCGTAAGTCTTATTTATTGTTTTGAGTGTGCATTTAATAACTAGAACTGGTGGCTACGTTCGATTTTGCAGTGGGTGGAATTCTACCGTCCCACTGAGAACCCTGCAGACTGACGTCAGTTGGCATACCAACAATCTAACCATCCCAAGTTACTCACTGCAAAGTTACTTTTTAGAGTGCCAACTAGCAGCCCACCTTGTCTGTATGGGCATGTGACATGGTCTCCCCATTTGGGCTCTCAGTTACCAATATTCCCCCCTTCTGTCAACCTAACAATGAAATAATTGCCCAAAATTCATCCCCCCTCCCAGCAATAATGAACAGTCCATTAGACCAGTGGTCTCGGACCTGTCAGTCTGGCATATTATAGAAAGCACTTATCTAATTAACTCAAGCCGTGGGGGAGGAAGGGGGGAATTCCATGTTAAAGCAGTAGGGGTGCTTGACAGAAATTTTGAAAAATACCCCTACGAGGTAACAAGATACTGTTTTATGTACCTGATATGAAGCCCTGGTCATGTGTCCCCTCACAGCATCTTAAATTAACATGCAAACTCTGCATAATTCAATGGTTTTTGTATTTCTTATGCCATCTACCACGCGATTATCAGTGGAGTAAGGCTCGACAGCGTTTTGGTGACCAAGCTTTGGGACGGTGTTGTCACCGCTATTGTTGCCCGTTGCAGAAAATGACGTCGAAGGCCAACAAGTTACCACTTGAAACAGAGCAATTTGCATGTGACAAGAAGGCAGGTTGAACATTAAAACCTGGTCAAACTTTTATGGCATCTTACTCAACTGATTATAGTTGTAGTGTCATCTTAGCAGACCTCATCAGTTGTTTAAAAGGTCACATAATTATATGGGTTGTGACTGGTAGATTTGAATCCATATTGTTTTGTTTTAAAATTTGTTTCAACTGTCATTATAATGACTGATGGCGGCAAAAAATGGTATCATCAGTAAGATTTTAAATTCAAGGCCATACTGCAGTTGATAGATGTACTTTGCAAAAGAAGAAGAATGTGTTCCTTGTGTCTAGTTAGATTGTATTTACTTTATTCCATACAAAGATAGAGGAAATATTTCCAGCTGCCAATTACATGAAGTTCGCAAAAACTGAGTACAATAACCAGTCTAACCGGATTACCAACAGTGCTATTATCACGGGTATCAATGACACTTAAAAATAAATTTTGCAGATCATATATGGATCATCTCAAGTAAAGTCCTCGTTTCACATATATTTTCGCCAAGAGAACAATTTTTCAAGAGATATTTTCTGGAAACCAACAGTGATCAATCGAAATTAAAACGATAAAACTATTTGTTATGTACAATGTATGTTTGAAACGGCAAGGTCCAGAAGAACAAAACATTTTAAAACATTTCACGGTCTGAGTTTATGCGTAGCTTAAAATATCTATATTTACAGCCAGTACCTCGATCGTTTTTCGTAAAATAATCCACAAGGTTCACGATATTCCCAAACTCAAGGTTAATTTAACATACAAGATTCGTAAGTTGGCACCATATATTTGATGTTGATAAAAGCATCGGGGCCTCCACGCCGCTCCAAGGCTTCGAGAGTTTCTTGTATCAAGTCACCGACATTTTCTCTTTTCTGTTGACTGTAATCGATTCCATCCCCGGAGTTGATATTTTTATTCTTAAAGATGTTTAAGATCGGCAAGATTTGTCTGTAGTATGGAACAAGAGCTTCGCCAATCATCTCACCAGCGATCACAAGATGCTGCAAAGCTTTCAGTGTGGTGCAGATCACCTTGTGGTTTCGCGTGTTCAGTGCTTTCTTCACCGGGATTATGAGCTGTGGAATAACAGGAAGAACTTTACTTCCTCCGTGCTCCATCATGTCGTGGACTCCTTGTCGAGCGAAGAATCCGTAAGGATGCGATGTTTCAGACAATCCTTCGAAGAATAACGGAAGGTAATGATGGTAGTCGAGCCTCTCTATCTCCACCTTCCACGCAATTTTGTTTCCCTTCGTGTCGTGCTCCAAAGCGATAGGAAAATCTCCTCGCTCGTAACATTTCTTGAAACTTGTCCTTTCAGACGGTCTTTCTTTAAAAGCTCCCGCACAAGGAGCAGGAAGAACCTGAAGGAAATTAAAGCATAATCAACAGCCTTAGCAACCATGGCGAAATAATCAGAGTTTCGCAAGCTAAAGCTTATTCCTGTTGTTATCGAAGTTGTACGAAGAAAAAGAAATAAAAACATATTGGACTAACCTTTGCATTCGATAACCTTGACTTTGTGGTAAAGGGTTGAGCGACAATGGAAGAATGAATTAGTATGGTGCATTTTTCCTGCGTGAATTAAAATCATAACTAAAATCAGTACGTTGCGGAACAAAGATTCAGAGTTCACTGCTGGGTAAAAGATGGAACTGAAATCTGTGTCACCACCCTTACTTTTTCATCTTCTTCTTGCTTTCGAGTAGTCCTCCTCGATGGATAATCCTTCGTTTGCTGCATCACAGTCGCGTACATAGTTAAAGAAAGCTGCAAATCAACCTCTGATACCCTCCACTATGACTCCACTAATCGACAACTTCTTGCAACACAAGAAATACTAAGCGACGAGATGTTTGCTTTCCCACAGTTGCCATAGTTACAGAGCATCAGTTTCCAAATAAGGAATGTTCGACCTGTTTTTTTAGCACGTTGGGGGCTGTTAGATGTGTACCTAAAATGGCCATCGTAGTACCTTGAAGGGCTTATTTGAGCCCACGGTTGCGAAAAACTGCGAACAGCGAATGCAGCTGAAAAGGAATCAAATATGGCCGCCCAAGTTCCAGCAACTATAAAAGCTATTTCCCCATACCTGAAAACCGCTCTGGAATACGATAAACGAGATCCTGTTGTGGCTTATTACTGTAAGTATAATTAAAACATTGTCCCACTGTTTATATGTGGTTGTGGCAAGGTTTATAATTCCATAAACTAAGAATGATTTAGGAGTCTTGCATGTTTACCATGAAACATGCACAGTTTGACATGCCATTGGCAAGTGTAGAACGTACACAAATATTGGAATGAGCTCATGTAAGGGCCATGCTGTGCGACCAATCCACTGGTAAATATGGTAGGGCATTTCCATTTGCCTCTGTTTCAAAATGAGTCTTTGTACAAAACCTTTCATATGAAGATGAGTTTGATTTGTAGGAAAATGAAAATATAAGTGGAACAGGACGTATACAAAACATGGACCGGGGTCCATGGACCACCCAATGGACCTAGTCCATGGACCACCCCGTGGACCCGGTCCATGGACCACGCCTAATTTTCAACAGGAAATCTCCCCTGTTAATATGAAAATTTATCGTAGGTCAGGGTATGAACAAAAACACAGACTCGTATTTATTGCATACATCCTTGAGGGTTTGTCTCGTAATAGCGGGTTGCTTTGGGATCTCACCCCATAAATGGGAAGACCACAAACTCGTTTTGAGATACAGAAGAACTAGTGCATTTCTACTTCCAATATTTTCATTCCAGCTTGTAAATTTAATCGGAGGGCAAGAATGTATTCAGTTTTCGTATTGAACAAAGCGTGACCTTGGAGGGGGTAGGCTGCCGGATAACATAACTCGCTCCAGCCCCTTCGCGCTCCCTCATCCAAGATGGCAGTAAGTGATGGCATTTGCCTTGAAACGATCCAAAGATCAGGTGAGTATTTATTGCTCGTACCCACAAAGTACGCCTGTATTGCAAGCTATGTACAGTCGCAAGACTTTGTTGTACTACCCCGCGTAAAACCGCTAACCCGCTGTTACGAGACAAACACTCAAGGACGTAAGCAATAAATACGAGTCTGTGTTTTTGTTCATACCCTGACCTCTGGTAAATTTTCATATTAACAGGGGCGATTTCCTGTTGAAAATTAGGGGTGGTCCATGGGGTGGTCCATGGACCGGGTCCACGGGGTGGTCCATGGACCAGGTCCATGGGGTGGTCCATGGACCCCGGTCCATGTTTTGTATACATCCAGTGGAACAGATTTCCATATCAATAATTTTGCTAGGCTCGATTTCTGCCACTCTCTCCTGTCATCTGCGTCCCTCTCCTTTGGGGGAGGAGCATGGGCTCCTTTCCCGAACAGCGGCTGGTGATCGAGCCTATAGTTTTGCACAAATACTTGTCATGACACAGTGGCAAAGAGGCCTTTTACAAAGTCATTCTTGGATAGGTTTTGTTCAACAAGTGTCATTTCATATTGGGTTTTTCCTAAGTGCCTCCCATGAAGAAGCTTTCCCTTGAATATAAGGCACTGCCCTTAAATAAATGCTGCATTGAAAGTTTGACTTATTTAATGTTTAGGGTTGTTCTTCTGTCTCAGGCCGCCTCCATGCAGTACAGAAAGGCATCAAAATTGATAGCAAAGGAAAGGAAAGCAAACTTTTTTTACTGCAGCTAATGGACCAGCTAGAGAAGGTATGGTTACTAATAGGGCCATGCCTGGAGGCATCACAACCAACATAAAATAGTCGCTGTGCATTGGCAGATCTATGGACGTTGCCCCTTATTTTGATTAAAAAATAAGTATTGCAGAAGGAAGAAAAAGCCATTGCAACCCCCCCCTCCACCTCTTCTTAGCTCAAGGTCTGGATCTGCCAATGCTGCGATTACTGGTTCCACCCCAGACCAAGAGCTCCAGATTGATAATAGGCCTTGGTTGTTGCATTTTCCTCATCAATTGGCACAAAGATGCTCTTCCTAAATTTTACGCATCTTACCTGTATTAAAAAGCTATTATCTCCTTATATGGGAATTCAAGGGCTAAGGGGTGATATGGCAAATAAAATTGCAAAAGTTTGTCTGTAGCAAACATTAGAGATCATTTGTCGGCGTAGCATTTTAATTTAAAAAGGATTTAACCAACGAGGCATACAAAACACCATTATACTCTATGTTACTTTGAAATTGAGACCAGTGTTATAATTTCTAGATTGTAATATAGCTGGTGTTTTTCCTGCTACAGCATGTCCATTTCATTGGGTAGTTCATGGTCACATGGCATCCAACAATGAAACTTTATTTATCACTAAAATTTATTTTTGCAGACAAAGAAGGAGCTGAGTACACAGGGACATGAGGCTGTCACTGATGATGTTGTTGCCCAGATTCACATTGATGAAAAAGCAGAGCAGCTTTTTCTGTGGGCTGATACTGAAGATCGTAATGCAAATTTTAACAAGTATGTCAAATTAGTTTGTAGTCAACTGGTGACAGTACGTTTCTGTAGGTCACAAGATTTAGACTAACCTCTTAACTTACTGATCTAAGATAGTACCTATTGATGTACCAGGTTTTGCAATCAAAATACAGATTTTCACTTTAAAGTTGCGCCACATGTATTCACATTGTATTTAGGTTATTTATAGGACATCATGACCTTTTTTGTAGCTATTAATTGAGCATTAATCTGTTTGCTGTCGAGGTTTTCCAGTACTTGAGTAACAGTGAAATGTAATTGTAGAATATCGAGATTCTTTTATGTTTATAGAAATGTTGTGAAGTCATTTTACACGGCTAGTCTCCTTTATGATGTTCTGACACAATTTGGAGAAATGTCAGAAGAGGTAGGTGAAATAAACCAACATAGTTTTTATTACATTAAATTTCCACATGTGCCATCTGGTCTTGAAGAAAAACAACCTACATGTAGTGCTGGGGCAGATCCAGGGGGGATTTGGGGGGATTCAATCGAACCCCCTAAATTAAAACAGCTCACATCAAAAACTTGTTAAAATATTAAACAAACACAGTCATTCTTAAAATTCTTAAAAGCTCATAACCAAGTTACTACCATTTTTAAAAAATGAGATATTAAGACGCGCTGACTTTGCCTTAGAATGGTGGAAATCGTGTTTCTGAGGACTTGAAATTTCAAAGTTTTCACAGGGCGGATGCCATTGAACCCCCTCTTCTAAAATCCTGGATCTGCACCAGTAGTAGTCTGCAGGCGTGCAGTGTGTATCTCAGTGTCTAGTTGTGATGTAGACTATGAGTACTGGTAGTCCTTCTTTCGTTTAGTTGGTCATGTGTGACTCAAGAGAAAAAGGGGGGAAAATGGCAGCATCAACCCCAGGAGTTCACACCGCCATTATTTTCTCGCGGTTTTCTTTCATGTCATGCACAAAGGACTAAGCAAAGAGAGACTACTCGTAGTCTAGTCGTGATGCAAAGCATGAGGTAGCAGCCAGTTGTTAAGAAACTGTTTGACTGCTGCAGCATCAGTGGGCTAAATGAACCACTTAAGTTTTGTTAGCTGAGATAAAATGTGTTACTGTGAGTGACAAATTAAGGAAGCCACTATTTTGAGTGTTCTTTAGAGCAACTTTATTTATTTACCAATTAAGTCTTCACTCTTAACAGGGTATTACAGACTGATTACAACAATGAATAAACAATAACATAAAAATTACTAATATGTACGATTACACAGGATGCATAAATGAACATGGCGAATTAGATGCTATAATTTCTGGTGGGAGATTGTTCCACTACAGGTGCAATTGTCCGAGGGTAAAAAGAGTTCTTGTAATAATATTATTACATTTACAATGCGGCTTCTTAAATCGCTGACTAAGAGATGAGAGCTTGATGCTCTTTCTGAAGCTTGTACCCTTTTGAATATATGTTTCCCTATATCTTACATTAAAAAAGTTTTATTTTTCTCTTCTAAAGGCTGCAGCCCACCAGAAATATTCCAAATGGAAAGCTGCTTATATCCACAAGTGCTTGAAGAATGGAGAAACACCTATACCAGGACCAGCTGGTGGAGATGGCGAAGCAGAGGGTGGAGATCCACCTTACCCTCCTTACCCTAGTAATACACAGCAACCCCCTGGGTACCCTACTAATACACAGCAACCTCCCTACCCCACCAACTCTGCAGGAGTACCTGGACAGTTTCCTTCACAGCCTTTTCCTCCGAATCAACCAGCATATCCAATACCACCCGGCCAGCCAAGTGTATACCAGGTAACTTGATGTGTACCTTTTGAGATGAGGGTTGTCCAATATACCCGATCCTTAAATGGGTCGCCAAACTGGTGATGGTTCGTGATGGATCGCAACGACCCATCACCATTTTGTCAGTTTGCGACATGTCGTCATCGAGTGTTCTCCCACACTTATACGAATGTTTGTTGCGTCATTATTTTAGAATGAGGAATATTGTTACATTTCTGACGCGTGTTTGTTTGTGTTGTTTGTGGGTCGTCACGATCTCTCAACCCCTTTGGGACCCGTTACGGATCGAGTGTATTGATCATGTATGTTTGTGATATTATCACTTCAACAGAAAGCAACAGCTAGGTTGTAATCAGCATGGCTGAAATCGAACAAATCTACCCCTCATGTAATACATCAAACATGAAAGACTGTGTTTGACCTCGTTTCCAAACAGAGAGAAGAGGGTTGAAAATAAGATGCACTGCAGAGTATTTTTGACAAACTTTGATGTCTGGAATGTGATGAAACATTGTCTTTCGTGTTTGCTGTATCTTCTGAATCAAAACTAAAACTAAAGGAGAAAACAGAGAAGTAAAATCGTAAAATGTTATGCTAATTAAGATCAGATATCTAGACAACGTCATGGGCGCAGGGTTCGAAATTAACTTTTTCGTTCGGGAGCCCACTGACGACTAACAGAAAAATTTTGGTCGCCAGATCGTAAATTTTGGTCGCCAACTTATTTTATATATAACTTACACAAAAACACGATTTTATGCGTTACTTTGCATGCAAAAAAGTCACAATTGAAGAGCGAAAACAATTAGAAACAATACGAGTAACACCTATTTTTTAAGCTACCGTTGTTCTCAGGTAATATGCCTCTAGTCCGAAGGTGATGGTTGTCTCTATAGTCATTTTAAATGAAGCGAAGCATGAAACGTGGTTTTTATTGTAAGACGAACACGGGCCCTTGCGTATTAATTTTTCCCTTTGCTACTTCAATTCTGCGAATTTTCGACCACCTTTTCTCAACGCAAATGCTATACTTGGCCCAGGCCCCTACACAACCACATTGCTCGTACTAGTCTCCGACCGGGAGAAGAAGCCGCTAAAAAAATATGGTGCGCCGTAAACGTTGTATCGACGTGTCGAAATAAATTCCATTTTTTCGATTCTCTAGTAATATTCAGACATTATTTTATTGGGAACGGAAAGGTGACTTTTATACTAGTTGCCATATCCGATTGATTTCCTAATAAAAAGATTTAAAAACAAAAGTTGTGTCGTGGTTTTCTTTAGTTATCGGACAACACACGAGTCGCCAGCTGGCGACCAGTTCTGAAAATTTAGTGGCCAGTGCGCAATTTTTGGTCGCATTGGCGACCAGTGAGTCGCAATTTCGAACCCTGGGGCGTGATTTCCTTTGTTTGAACTTGATCAATTATTAATGAGTTTGAGAAGCCACCAATCCTATTTCTAGTTAAATGAGCATACAAAGGACCAGTGGGACTCTTGAAGGTTGCAGATGCATTTATTTTGTTACTCTAAAGAGTTTAATGGACGGTCAATGAACAACTAGCACTTAATGACTAGCCTCAAGGGAAACAGTGAGTTTTGTTTCCCCGAGACTCTCATGGTCTCATTGAGGTTGAGGGAAAACAAAACTCACTGTTTCGCGCGGGGCTAGTCATTATACCCCCCCAAAAAAATTCCGAAGAAATCGTTTGCTTAACGCAGGCTGGCTCACAATTTTGCCGCGGTTTCAAGGAGCACGACCTGATCACGTGAGAGTCTAAAGTTCAAGTAGTTGTTTCCTTAGGGAGTTAGTGAGTTTTGTTCATCCTAGGGAGTTAGCGGCATGTGACTCGTTTTCCTCCAATCAGAAAACGTATTTGAGTTGGATTACGTCACGTATAGTTATTTTGTTATTGAAAAAAGGGTTATTACCTTGGAATTTCCTCTCACCCCATCAAGATTTCAAAGCCTCAGCAGAAGTGGTTACTATAGCGAACATGGTTAGTTTGTTCGACTGCAGATCGAGGCGTCTAGCTTTGAGCCCTGCTGGGGACATTGTGTTGTGTTCTAATGAGCAAGAAACTCTACTCTCACAGTGTCTCTGTCCACCCAAGTGTAATAATTGTTACCAGCGCATTTTAGGCTGGGAGAAACCCTGTGATGGACTAGCATCCAAACCAGAGGGGAGTAGAAAATTAATATTCCTAGTCGGTTCATGCTACAAAAACTAGAATAAGCTCCGGCCTGGTGGGCCACTTGGCTTGTATACAGACACCCGGGCAACTCCTGAGTGTCCACTGGATGGATATTCATGCACACGAGGAAGCTGTAAATGCTATAGTTTATCAAAGCTAATGAAACTCCCGCTCATTTGATTATGTTGCAGCCTCCTGCTCCAGCTGCCGCTTCCCATCCCACAGTCCCGGCTGCCACACCTGCAGCTGCCATTGTTCCCACTCAACCAAGCAGTGCATTATCTCCAGAGGACAGCGAGAAAGCCCAAAAGTATTGCCGCTTTGCCGCAAGTGCTTTACAATACGAGGATGTTAAGACAGCCATTGAGAATTTGCATAAAGCGCTGGCTTTGTTGGAGAAGTGATATTGCTGGAAAATATGGCAAAAATATATATTTATACACCGACCGGTCGGATTCAAGGAAACCGTTTGCTGGATAATGAGAGAATTTTGATTAAACCAGCCTGAGAGTGGAAATGTGTAGAAACAGACTTGATCAGCAGACCATCGACTTGTGGACGAGAAGCATATGTAGCATACACCTTGCTTTATCAACGAAAATACCAAACGACTAGCTCTTCCAATCTTAATAGTCACACGATATTGGCAATGACTGTAAAACCGAAGCTGTGAAATGGAAACCAGTTCACAAACAAACAAAAACAATCCTTTCGACCAGTAAGAACCGAAAACAAAAATATGCAGCTTATGCAAAGCTTGGGCAAAATTGCGTTTTCAAGCGGTCAGGTGTAACATAGAAGGTTTTCCCTGATTGTTTTAATTACTCTCCATGTATTTAGTTTGCAGAAAATGCAAGACCAAATGAGTGAAGCAAACACTTTTCTTTCACTTATCAGACCTCGTCCACGCTGTGGCGGAGAAATTTGAAAACGCAGCTCTAATTCTACGGTTTAGCCAGCGTAGCAAGCGTTTCCGTGTGGTTTGGGAGCAAAGAAAGACCGAGGAATGGGATTTTCGGTATTTTGCCTGAGCGGAAAATGGGGCGAGAGCCAAAAAGAGAAATTAAGATTTACTCGTTCTATTTATCGCCCTGCAATTCTTTGCTCCCGAACCGCACAGAAACTCTTGCTACGCAGGGTACTACAGTTTGGCCTACCGTCCACACTAATCCGTCACGCAACCCGAGCTTTTCGAAAACGCTCTTCCAAACCGGAGGAATCGAAAACGCACTGGCTTTGTGTTTTAGTATGGTCGGAGAACGGGGCTTTTCGGAAACGATGTTGTCGCGATAATCGTTTGATTTCCCTGTCTGAGTTTGATTTCAAACGCAAATCCAAGATGAACGAAGATTGTTGCATTTTCAAATTTCTCCGGTATATTGCAGACGAAAAATATTTGATGCGTTTTCAGAGTGAAACGGCGTTGTCAAATTTCTCCGGCAATGTGACGTGGCGACAGGTCTCAGTGAGCAGAATATTACATGTAGGTCAGTTTCTTTAGATTAATATTTTTGACTCGGCTTCTGGGCTCAGGGAAATAAAACTTAAATTTAAACGAGGACGAGGGATAAATTCATGATTTTATCAACATTTTTTAATCTCCAAAGTCAAGGAGTATCAAAATAGACCTATCTATTCGCCAAGAATTGAAACTCGAGAGTTTGTGCGCATGTTTATGAGACTGGGAAAATCTTGAGCTCTCCACAAAGATTTGTCAAAAACAAGAGGACGGTGCAATAATTATTAGCAATCAGTTATGGCAATAAAGGAGCTGTCCATAGTACTGCAAATAGAGAAAATTTGATTTACTTGCAGTTTACATGTCGGGTTTTCAATCTGATCTCTTGAGTTGAAGTTATTTGGTATCAGCAATCTAACCCATGATCTGACCCTTGAATTTAGTGAATAAGAATTATACTGACTTACAACAACATTTACACATTAAAAGATAGATTCCTTTTGAGTTCCACTTAAGGCTGGTTTTCACTAGCGACGGAGTCGTAGTCGGAGTAGTAATCAGAAGCGTAGAGCGATACGATCTAGTGAAAATCAAACCGACGGAGTCAGAAGCAGAACACTGATCCTGCTTTTGACTCCGTCGCTTACGATCAAGTGAAAACTGCATTGTCAGAGTCGCAAGCAGAAGCGGAAGACTAAACCAATGATAATGTTCGATTCGGGGCCTTGCGATTGGTTGGTTCTTCCGCTTCTGCTTCCGACTCCGACAACCATGCAGTTTTCACTGGATCATAGGCGACGGATTCGTAAACGGAATTGGAAGAAATGGAAACGTTCTGATTCTTCCGATTCCGATTCCGTCGAGCTCATGACTCCGCTTACGACTCCGATATTCGATTTTCACTTGGTCATAAGCTCTCTTCTGACTCCGACTACGACTCCCACTCCGACTCCGTCGCTAGTGAAAACCAGGGCCGGGTTGTTCGAAAGCCGGTTAACGTTAACACAGGGTTAAACGTTATCTGAAGCATTATTTTTTCTTGTTTAAAAATGTTTTTCACCTCTCACGTTTGGTGTAGTTTGAGATTACTACAGCTCAAAACTGAAGGGCAAACAATGTAAACAGATTGCCTAACCAAAAAGTTACAAAACTGAAATCAAAATTCTGGCTAACCCTGGTTGGCTTAATCGGGCTTTGAACAACCCGGCCCAGCCTTGAAAAGGAACCTCCACTCTTACAACAAGTTGGCTTTGAACTGTTTGAAGTATTTACTATAAGTCTCAAATTTTACTGGACAAGGTGAAAATAACATTCAAGAGAAACAAAAATTGAGTTAACTTAGGTGAAAGCCTATTTTCGCTTTTAAATTTCCCGTGCACCGCCATTTTGGATTTTGTGACGTCATGTGGCTGCCACTATAGTCGGGAAGCAGAATATCGTCATGTAATCCAAGATGGCGGTGCGCGGGAAGTTTAAAAACAAATGTAAGTGATAGGCAAACCCCTGTTTTGCCTGACCCTGATACCTCATCGCTGGGCTTCCAACTGAAATCTGCCTACAATTAAACGTTCGGTTACGTTAAGCATGGAGGTTTCCCTTAAAGGTATCCACGTACACATTTCAAGTTATGGAAAATAAATATAACATTTGAATCACTTTGATATCCGCTCTGGTAGACTGCTTGAGTACGTTAGCAAGGTGATATGGCTATGCAAATGTGTTAATGTGCCAGATCGTGGGTTGGTGTTCGAGTGTGTCACTTGCTTTTGTTGTTTTACGCCATTTTTGAGTTATTTTTTTTGTGAAAAAAAATACCTCTTAGTCGGCGCGTCGAGTATGTTATGGACGGGTCAACGGGTCAGTGAGTGAGAGATGTATGTATGTCACACCAATCAGATCGGATCTACTATAGACAGCCAATCAAATTTCTTGTTTTAAAAGTAAATGGTACATGAGAAGATTTGATCCCGATACAGTTCAGAACGGCCATAATTATTCTTCTATAACTGAAAGAGGAGGAAGTATTCATATATTGGGTTTACTTCGGCATTTTTGCCCCCGCAGGGTTTTTGGCCCCAGAGGGCCAAAAACCCGAGGAGGCACCTTAGGACTCCCGCGTAATAGAGAGAGAAGAAGAGAGAATGTAGGAATTTCCGGTATATAGCCGCAAAAAATCTCGATTTGATCGCTTGCACGCCCGCAAGGGATCGACGTTTTTCCCGCAAACGCTCATGGGAGGCCAGCAAAGGGACACGGGCGCGAGGACTTGCGGGATCGGCGTCTTTGCCACGAGCTTTGTCCTTGGTTTAGATCTCGAGTTCAAGCGTCCCTGAAAAGCGTTTGTATTTGCCGGCCTCCATTACTATTTCAGCTCGATTAAATTAGCTCGCTTCGAAATGGCCGAGATTATGATCTAAAACAAATTGAAAACGCTTTCAGAGATCCTGAAGATGGATTTTGGGGGAAAAACAGCTCAGAGAGTCCTGAAGTATACTAGATCGAAATTCGAGGCCAGTGTGGTTCATTTCCGACTAAATAGCTAAATCAGTATAGTACCTTCCGATCGTCAGAATTACCCAAGGATAACAATAAGGTGACAGGCCTGCGCGACTCCCATTCACGTGTAGTAGCCGCTTAGGAAGTTTTGCCCCTTTTGTATGGTACGATCGGAAGATCTTTGAATATTTCGCTAAGCACTAATCCTGTGTTTTCAGGGAGACATTTCGTCAGAGTAAAGCCGTTAGAGGTCATATTTCTGTGTGGCTTCCGCTGTTATCCGCTTGTAATTTGCAGAGTTTGACACCTCTGTTTTTTTTGCCAGTTTTTTTCTCTTGACATTGCAAGATATGTTTTAGGTTCTCTCAAATGTTAGCTCTGGAGGAATAAAGTTTGAAATATTCCTTTGGCATCTCGTTTATTTGGATGGCTTATTTTCACTGAGTAATCTTACGGCAGGGATCCAGATGTAAATGTTTTGCGGCGTTTTCATTGAGGACAAAAAGCTTGACTCTAATTTGCATATATGGCGACTGTAACGCGATACTTTTGTTTACATTTCACCTCTGTTGTGCTTTCGAGATACGTTTGCTCGTACACTCTTTTCTTTTCTAAGGATGTTATTTTTCCGGCCCAGACTGAATATTCTTATTTTTCTGCCGATTTTAGGCTGAAAATATTCTTGTATTATTCTTACATTATAGCTTATGGCATTTTCGTTTTATTTAGAATTTATTAGGCTATCAAGTACAAGTGTTTGGTTTCTGGATCTGGATCGCGTTCAGCACATTGTGCATGTGCTCTGGACACCACTTTTCGTAGCGAGGCCAAGATGTCACATCAAAATATATTCTTATATAAAAAAGAGTTCATATCAAGACAATTGTTTTTTTTTAGTATCCGACTAGAACAACAACGTTCAATATTTTTGTTTCAATGAGCAGAAATAAAAGAAAGCGGGGGCAGCTTTAGTGATAACTATTACTAGTCTTATGGCGCTTTGTTAGGGTCAAAATTCAGACAAGTGAATTCGTCACTTAGTGAAATTTGTTGCATCATAATTTCACCTCTTACTCAAATTTACTATACCTTGAATTCAGCAAACAGCTGAATTTATCATCCTGCAAATTCATCTTATACCTTAATTTTTACCTTGATTCGTCTGGTAGGCGAATTCACCTGATAGAGAAATTCGTCTGATAGGCGAATTCATCTGATAGGTGAATTCAGATAGGCGAATTCAGATAGGCGAATTCAGATAGGCGAATTCAGATAGGCGAATTCAGATAGGCGAATTCAGATAGGCGAATTCAGATAGGCGAATTCAGATAGGCGAATTCAGATAGGCGAATTCAGATAGGCGAATTCAGATAGGCGAATTCAGATAGGCGAATTCAGATAGGCGAATTCAGATAGGCGAATTCAGATAGGCGAATTCAGATAGGCGAATTCAGATAGGCAAATTCATCCGGTCAGTATAAAACACGGACTGCGGACTACGGACTACGGACTGGGTATAAAACACGGACTCGGGTATAAAACGCGGACCGAGCGTTACGGACTCGGTAAAAAAACACGAAGAAAGGTTCTACATTGAATAAATTCTCGCACGAACGTTTTCATAAATAGAAGCTACCTGTATAAATTATAGAAGTCTCATTTCCCGAAAGTGCCGGCTCATACAGGTTTATAAACCATACTCGATTACCGAAAAAGAAATAGAAGACACTGAAAGTCACAAAATTGATGGGCTGTATGAATTTTCGAATGATTCAAGCCATGATTAAATGTTTTGGAAGATCAACAGTCGCGAGAATTGAGGACAATTCGAACGACATGTCCCGTTCGTTTATACGATCGTGTATTAAATAAATACACGTAGATACGGCCATGGCGAAATGAGGAACAAAAAGTTGATAAATAGAAGAAGCGACATTACACAAGGATGGCAGTTCTGCACTCCTTAATATCGCCTTGGAAAAGGAAGGGGAAAAAAGAAAAAAAGTTCTTACAACACGGGGTATTCGTATTTGGTCACCCACCCAAGTACTATCCCCGCCGAACAGGGCTTAACTTTGTTGAGCAGACGAAACATGTTGCTGTCCTTGTGGTATAGTGACTCAACGGTGAATCATTTTTTTTAAATTTCAAAGATGAGAAAAGGTATCAAAAAGAAAAAAAAATATCTGATACTTCATGGCTGGGAAAGTAGAGAACAAAAAGTTAGAGGAATATGAAAATGAGAACTATTACTTGCTTTGGTGATCGGACAAGCGGCACTTTCGAAATAATTGCCTCGGTCTCTCGGACGAAGATAACTCGGTCTCAAGGAGCGATAACTTTGTGAATGTGAATGTTTTCAACAGCATTACATCTCC
Source organism: Platygyra sinensis (assembly GCA_019787425.1). Classification (NCBI taxonomy): domain Eukaryota; kingdom Metazoa; phylum Cnidaria; class Anthozoa; order Scleractinia; family Merulinidae; genus Platygyra; species Platygyra sinensis. The sequence goes on along the minus strand of JAHPZR010010386.1, from coordinate 44,781 downwards.
TCATGTACTCTCTTACCGGAAATCGAAACTTTGCAAGAAAAGAAGAATTAATATATGAAACTATATATATATCGCAGCCCTTGCCTCCAATGCCGGCCATCTTGGGTGAGTCCACTATACCACAAGGACAGCAACTTGTTTCGTCTGCTCAACAAAGTTAAGCCCTGTTCGGCGGGGATAGTACTTGGGTGGGTGACCAAATACGAATACCCCGTGTTGTAAGAACTTTTTTTCTTTTTTCCCCTTCCTTTTCCAAGGCGATATTAAGGAGTGCAGAACTGCCATCCTTGTGTAATGTCGCTTCTTCTATTTATCAACTTTTTGTTCCTCATTTCGCCATGGCCGTATCTACGTGTATTTATTTAATACACGATCGTATAAACGAACGGGACATGTCGTTCGAATTGTCCTCAATTCTCGCGACTGTTGATCTTCCAAAACATTTAATCATGGCTTGAATCATTCGAAAATTCATACAGCCCATCAATTTTGTGACTTTCAGTGTCTTCTATTTCTTTTTCGGTAATCGAGTATGGTTTATAAACCTGTATGAGCCGGCACTTTCGGGAAATGAGACTTCTATAATTTATACAGGTAGCTTCTATTTATGAAAACGTTCGTGCGAGAATTTATTCAATGTAGAACCTTTCTTCGTGTTTTTTTACCGAGTCCGTAACGCTCGGTCCGCGTTTTATACCCGAGTCCGTGTTTTATACCCAGTCCGTAGTCCGTAGTCCGTAGTCCGCAGTCCGTGTTTTATACTGACCGGATGAATTTGCCTATCTGAATTCGCCTATCTGAATTCGCCTATCTGAATTCGCCTATCTGAATTCACCTATCAGATGAATTCGCCTATCAGACGAATTTCCCTATCAGGTGAATTCGCCTACCAGACGAATCAAGGTAAAAATTAAGGTATAAGATGAATTTGCAGGATGATAAATTCAGCTGTTTGCTGAATTCAAGGTATAGTAAATTTGAGTAAGAGGTGAAATTATGATGCAACAAATTTCACTAAGTGACGAATTCACTAGTCTGAATTTTGACCCTAACAAAGCGCCATACCTAAAAACTGCATCTTATTCTACTAATCAAATTCGATAGTAAAATAGTAGAGGTCAACGAGCTCGTTTGTTATTTATTATTAGCAATAAAATGGAAAATCTAAAATTGACAGTGCTTTTAGCAGTTTCTGTTGCTATGGTAACCAGAAACACGTTCACCAATGATTGGGCATTTTTTATATCATGACTGCGGCATAAACCGATGAAAATTGGTTATAATCAGGAGGGAGGGGTGACTGTATTGTTTTCGAGTATCTATCAGAGACTGACTCATCACTGCCAGTGTGACGTCAAATAGCAAGAAGTCGAAGCTTCGCTCGGCTTGCCCAGATTTGGCGTTCGGACTCCATTGAATTCAAACAAATAAAAGGATAATACAAGCTATTATTGCTCTATTATTCACTAATTTGGCACAAGTGTGCAAGCTTTGTAGTGGATGTCTGTGAGTACAACTGTTTGTTGTTTTGTGTGCGTTTTGGTTCCAAATTTTATTGAAAACAAATCGGGTTAAGGTGGCCGAACACAGTTTTCGCGCGCGCTTTTGCTGATGCAATTCAGCACGTGCACAAGGATTTCAAAAAAACAAACAAGCCGTCAATAGAGCGATCATTTTATTTACGCAACACTCGCACTATCTGTGTTATTTTTCTCTATAATTGAAAGCAGTGTATTGATGGCTTTAGTCTTTCATTACAAAGATACGTTAGAAAAGGTAACGATGCAAAAAACCCAGCAATTTTCAGCTTTTGTTTGTTACCGAAGGAACCCAGTTAAATGCAGCGCATGCGTAGTAAGTCGAAAAAATTGCGATTGAGTGAAAAATTGACTTTCGGAGATACGCCTATTTCTCGAGAACCACTCATTAGAATTTCACGAAATTTAGAGCGAAAATACGTTAGGAAATAAGTAACTGGAGGATTCAAAAAAATTAAAATTTAACAAAGGAAATTCAAGATATGCCAGTGAACCTTCAACGAGGGATAATTAAAGATCTGTTTGTTAAATTATTATTAAAATAGCGCTAACATGTGAGTATCGTTACAAGCTTGTTGCATGCAAATTATAAAGAAAATCTAATGACTAGATTTTCTGCAAATAAACAAAACCGATTTTAAACGCCTGTTTATAATTAATCATGTTGCCATGGCAACGGCACATGCGACAGTTTAATTATCAAAAAGTTGAAGTTTGTGTTGTTAACTTGCTTGCTGCCATTTTTGGCGACCAAAGGATCAAGGGTTTTAGAAGCAAAGGTAAATGAAACAGAGGTATCAATTACTGTGTTCAGCCACCTTAAGTGGGGTTACCGCCATCGTGGCGTCCGGTCAAGTATAGGCCACCAAAAACGCCCGCCGTTTTCTCTTCAAGTTTTCAACAGAGGTACCTCATAATAGGAGGTTTTGTTCCTTTTTGATATAACTTTCTAGCCATTGTTAGTTTTTCTCAATGTGATGAGTCATTTTGCTCAACAATCCTTTTGAGTGCGAGGGTGTACTCTCGCGTGTTGTACTTTGTTGGATTGGTGAAAGGTCAATGGTGTCTGTGTTTACGATTGCGTGACATTAAAGCTTGCTCCCCTCGCCCCCCAGTGGCGTTGTATTTTATGGGTTGATGAACGTAAGGCGAGTAAAACTATTGCTATGAAAGTAAGACGAGTAAAACTATTGCTCCCGCATTCCCGCAGTGGAAAAAATGAATATTTAAACTCCGGGTTTCGGCTCATGGATTATAGAACGAAGTATTTTCATGTGTAGCGCGCTTGTTTCGGCTGATGGATTTTAGAACGAGGCATATTCATGTGTAGCACGCTTGTTTCATGTATACATTAAGTTTTCTCTTTTGTTTCCATATGCAAATATTTATTTACTGCGGGACTACGTGAGCAAGCATTCAATGTCACGTAATCGTGGCCGCGTATTCTGAGGTTTAGGCTGGTGCACGATATACCAAGTGAATAGCAAGTCTCGAGTTACGTCACAAAGAACACAACAATGATTCCTATCCCTGACACAATAACACAATAGACTTCACACAAAAGAACGAGACAATAGTGCATATATTGACTTGGTATATCGAGCATCACCCGAGGTTTAGCCCTTCTTCTCCAAATGCCATTAACTTTGAAGGGATTGTTGAGACGAACCATAAGCACTGAAGGCTTAATTTTCAGCACAGAGCAAACTTAATATATCATGTACCAAACCTCTTATTCTGGGATCATGACATCTCCGCATTTCTGCGGGGGCTCCGGGAAAACGTTGTCAATCCATAAAACTTTGTCGACGCCTCGGCCACTTGTTAGTATGTTTCTACTCAAAATATGAGGCTTTCGAATAACTTATCCTACCGAAAATTACTGCAAAGAAGTCTTTCATGTATTTTGAATCCTGGGTAACATTGAACAAAGTAATCGAATCATCAAAAAGTTAGAAATTTCCACATATCTTTCAGTGAACGAACCAAAATAAATAGGCCGCCATATCGAAAATCACCGGTGTATGACGTGACGTCACACTGGTAGTGCTTGAATAAGTTGATAGAGCACAACCAAAACTATGCATCCTTTGTTGTCTTCTGCACTCTTCCGTAAAAACAGGGGGAGGGGAGGGGAGCGCTTATTTGCGCATATTTGAAATTTCGGCCGATATGTGGGGCGCTTATTCGAAGGGGCTGCTTATTTGAGGGGAAGCACTAATTCACGGATTTAAGGATGGGTTCCAGCAAAAAATGTTTATTGTATAGTATTTATTTGTGATCAATCCTCTCCGGTTTTAGTACACACCCATCAGATGGCTTTAGACCCAGTTTGCGACAATGTTGTGTGTTTTGTCACCACTTGAACATGCGCTTAAGAAAACATCGCCTCCATGTTCCACATAGACTGCGAACAGTCTCTTTCTTTTCCTAGCGTATTCCTTGCGTTTAATTAGAGCTATCGAGTAGCAAGCGGCGAGCGGCGAAGGCGCGAGCCGCGAAAAGCGCGGGCGCGGAGGAAAAGGAAAAAGAATTAAAGGTTATTTTCCTGCCTCTCCCCATTCCCTCCTCGTTTCTTTCCCTAATTTGCATAATATTAACTGAGGTCTGCGTGCGGAGGATTTCAGGAACAAAAACCGACTACTCGTAGTCTATGTTCCACACCGCAAGGGGACCTTCCTGCGGCACGGCATTAATTAGCGCGAGTCACTCGCTTGATGATATCCTAGTGAAATGTTTAAGGTAGATTTGCTTCAATGACGTCATTGTGAGGAGCGACCAAAAGGCATGCGCACAAACATCTCGGCACGCGCAAGTAGCTTGCATACGGACCTTAAAAGGTCCGGTAATACGGGCAGCATTTGGAAGAACTGTCGCAAAAATATTCGCCTAGCTAACTGAAACGAAACTGAGCTGAGAGAACTTCGAGAACTTCGTTGGCACGAAAAATTAGTCGATAATAAGTCGCAGTCCATAAGTCGCAGTGGAAGTTCGTCGAGACGCTAAATTATATGAAAGAGGGAGCCATTTTTAATTACACACGATTGACCAATTGTTCGTGACATTTCCGCAGACTTGCAACACTGTATTTTGGTGCGAGATAAGTTGGTCACAAACGTGGTAATACGCGCGCAACAGAGGGTTTCAACTTGCAATGCAACAATGTTGCGAGACAAGTTGAAGAAAAATTTTGTCCTCATTGCCGGACCTTAACAGTTTAAAACACTGGAAGAGTCAAAATGTCATACGTCGCTGAACAATACAAACTTACTTAATCTATCGAACATATTTAAACTCAAGAGTGTGCGTCTGCACCACGTTCTGATTGGTTCGCTTTGAGCGCATGTACGTTGTTCTTCATGGACACTCTCTTTTCTCCAATCTAGGTTCAACGCCCAAAAAGTTCGCCAGCTAAACTACCAATAACTAATAGAAATTAGAAAAAATTAAATAAAGTAGAAGGAAGAGTTCAGGTTATGTCATTGTCAGCAGCCTCGAGATTTGTCTCAGTTAGATGTGTTGTAACGGTCGAGCAGGCCATTTTAAAGCGACTGTTTTCTTTCTTTATGTCTTCATGTCGTAAACCGCTCAGGTTGGCAGTGAGTGTCGTAAAATACCTGCATTGAGAGCTCATCTCGGAGTGGTAACGGTGTATAGAATTATTTTAGAATTGAGCCCGAAACCGAAGGATGATTCGAAGAAACACTGGAAACAGTTCTTCGGAGATAAACCCTGTCAATTTAATTTGTGGAATTAAATTCAACATGCAGTTATGTACAACACAGGTTGAATTTAAAAGATTTATATCACAAATCTTCTATCGGCTTAATACCCAAATGATTATTTTATTGATCGAAAAGAGATTAAGACTCAGAGAAGTTATCTAAAGAGGATGATAGTTTAGTTGGCACCTCCATTATAAAAAGCTTATCTTCGTAAATCCACTTAACATATTTTTACTTCCTCAGTAGCACGTGAACATGATCATTGATGTTTATTTAATATAATTTTGTAATTAATTTAAAGTAAGGTCTGTAACCTTGGAATAAAAAAATCAACTACGACAGTTACTGTAAAAGCAAACTTAATCAGTTTCTCTGCTTGAGTGCCTTTTTAATTTACTGTTTTTTCCAGGAAGAAAATTACGCGTAAACTATTTCACTGAAATATTTACAAACAAACTTGATGGCTAATATCTTTTTTGGTTCCTCTTGTGCAAAAGGAAAAGAAACTTAAGCAACGCCGATTGTGGTAAGTGTCACATTGCTGTTTGAGCGAGATTCCTCAGATTCAGTAATTCTTCAGTAATTATGTCGAGCTGCTCTGTTGATTTGAACTAATCACGTAGTTATTTCAACTAAGGTTTCTCCTTTAGGATCATTGCTGTAGCTCGTCTTATTCCATCTTCTCTTGAACGTCTCGCTGAAGTCTTTCTTTAGAAATGCGTAAATCAGCGGATCCATAATGGTATTGAAAAGCAATGTGTAAAAAGAAGCGTAAAGCACTGGCGCGGTGATGAGCTCAAGCTGGTCAAATATTTCGCAAATGTTGATATAAATGAGTGGCATCCAAGAAAGCAGAAACATCCCGAATATCATGGCAAACACGATGACTGCCTTATCTTCATTGCCCGCGCGTTCTCCGGTCCTGTTCCCCCAAGTGGAACGCCTGCGGTTTCGCAAAATGAAGCGACGGACAACACGAAGTAATCGAACGTAAATCCAAATCATGGCCAAACAGGGAAGCAGGACGAAACCAAACACGGTAACGAACATGTAAACTCTGTGATATTTCGTCGTTGGATCCGCGTTCCAAGCCAATGGAAGTATCGAGATGCAAAAGGGTACAACCCAACATATAGAAATAATCACTGCCACTCTGGTGGAGTTCATGGTGACGCGGTAACCAAGCGGTCTTGTTAAGGCAACATATCTCTCGTATGTGACAGCGCCGATGTTAAAGATCGACGCCAAGAGAAGAAAGGCGATCAGATATCCAGTAACTGGCACATGTGATTGCGAAAAGTTCTCGTAAATGTAGATTGGAATGAGGGCAGCCGCAACGAGAAGATCGGCCACCGAGAGCGACACGACGAATGCGTTGGTAATTGTCCACAGTCGCTTCTCGATCATGACTATCAAGCAAACGACGATGTTGAGTACAGTGGATATAAAACCTAGTACAGCCCATGTTACTGAGAGTGGGATTAAGACAGTGGCGTTAACTGGTGGCTGGACTTCACTACTAGGGACAAACGAAGTTGACGTGTTGTTTGCTAGCTGCATCACCGAATTATTGCGATTCCTCAGTTAAATGACTCAGCTTTGTGTCAGATGTGTTTTTTTCTTTAATGCCCACGGTGCTTTGTTATTTTTAGCAATGGAGGTTGGATAAACAGGGGTTAGCAGCTGTTTCACCACTTTCAGCTAATATTGGCAGATTCTTACTCCTAACGCTTGTTTCCCACTTTAGGGTAGCAGTGTGAAACTTCAATCAGTTAACCTGCAGTCGATGAGCCATGTGAAGAATCGCTTGTGGTCTGGTTTCCAATTACGATTTCAGTTCATCGATCTGTCAAAAAATAGATGTTCGGACAACAAGTTAATGAAATAAGTTTTACGATGCTGACATATTCTAAAGAAAGGGCTAAACTAAATCAATATTTAATAGAGGAACTGCTCGGAAAATGAAAATTAATACTTCTCTTACGATAATTCGTAGTTTGTATCTAGTTTTTCCTGGGGAATTGTAGCAAAAGTAATTCTTATATCTTTTTAAATAGCTGAAAATTTAAGTATAGCTTGAATCATGGGTCATTGTATTTGACTGTGTGATCGACTTCTTCATCATAACTTTCTCATGCAAATTGAATTTCAATTAACAAGAGCGCAAGCAAAATTAAAATGTCTTTAATGGCAAGCCGTGCCCACCAATTATTTACTCCTTCGTTTCTTTTCTGCAAAAAGCTATTTTAATTTTTCACAAGAGGTGACCAGGGATGGTTTTTGTTTAAAGCATTAAACTGTTTGACGCTGGATATAATTAAAAATATAGGGCTGTGGTGGTTTTGAGTGAAACGTCATTGTCACCCTCCTGGTGAGGTTACTCCGGGCCAGATGACAGTTGTTATGAATATTTTTTTGCGATTTCAAAACAATTCTCGAGTTTGAGTCAGAAGAAAAATTTGGTTTTAACACTGACTTTGTCAGACGAAGTTTGCGATTTATCCAGTAACTGTAAATCGATGACATACCGTGCAAAGTGAAGGCCTTTGCCTTTTGTCGTTTGATAACCCAGTGCAGTGACGTAGTTTGTTTCAAAGATTTATCTCAATGCTTGTTTATGGCTTTGTTATATAGACCAGACAATAGATTTTTCTGGAACTCATTGATTTGTCCTTGAAAAACATTCAGTCTTTGTCAGTTAGTTTTTTTTTATACTCGGGCGAAATGGCATTCTTCACAATAAGGTCAAGTTTGCTTGGAAATCTAGGAGGTCTTAACTAAATGGTGGTGAGAAGAAGGATTAATTATAATGTATATTCCATTTTTTAAGTAGAATTTTTCGTTGTTCATGACACTTTTTGACTTCTACTTGAAGTGTTTTGCAACCGACCTCAGCTGCAGACATGGAATTTAAGCTTACCAAGAATCAATCACTGTTGCTCGCTGTATCCAAACTGATGAGCTATTCGTTAAATGAGATCGTATTTTCCACAACTAAACACTAGTCACAACCTTTGCTTCATATTTACACAGTTATATTTTTCGACTAACTAGTGTTTGCTGCCTGTCTGCCGGCATGAAAAATAAAAACTATAATTTACGTTAAACAGAGCAACATGTAAACGACACACTAGCAGTCCATAACGAACATTTGGGCAAAAGCGCCTTCCGTTGTTTCCCATAAATGGCGTGACCGCAGAATTAATTTACTAATTTGGCATCTTTTTTCACAAGACTTATTCAGCTTTGCCATCATTAGGCCAATGACTGTGCGTGGCGCACAAATTTTAGCTGTCTACCGTCAAAACCCTTAACAGTCAACCATAGGTGGCTATTTATCAGCAGAAGGTCTATTGTGTATTACACCTGCTATGTTTTGCAATTGCCTAGCTGGGCAAAATAGGACTGATAGGTTTCTTGATTAGCTCTAAATATTTTTCAATATTCTTGAATTACGTTTTGTCCAAATCAAGGTATTTCTGCTCGTTCATCGTAGGTAGAGACTAGAAGACGTTCACTAGGCGCCTTGAACAGTGAAAGCTAGGCTGACTCGCTGAAAAATGAATTCCACTGAGTTATGACGGAATCAAACACTTTTCTTAATAACGGCCCAACGAGAAAATGCGATGGTTTGAACCCTGGCAATTAGCAAAGCTATAGTAAACCATCATTTAGGCAGCGATTTAATCGTACCATGTTAAAGGTGATCTGAGGGCCCCGTTTCTCGAAAGCCACGGAAACCCTTCGGGCCCGTAAAGCCATTTTAGTTAATCTGTATCTAGAAACGGAGAAGTGTATACGACTAAAACTTCTTGCGTGAAGGGAATCTCTGTTTATATTAAGAATATGTGAATAAAACAGCTCTGTAATCGTAAGGTTCGAGAGTTTGCTTTACGGGCCGAAACGTTTCCGGCTCTCTCGAGAAACGGGCCCCAGGCAAAACATTGAATGCGTGTCTTCAACCTGAATAACATATTACTGATCGAGGCTAGAAGCGTGGCCGGTGTCCATCTTAGGGAACTCTGATACAGACTGAGCCAAAGACGGGGTCAATAAATGTGCAAAAAAGATAAAGGAACATCAATTCTGGAGATGTCTGATGTTGTTTCCATGCATGGATACAGAGGAGATCCAGTCTTACAAACCGGCAAGGAAATGTTGACCACATTAATGCATTCGAAGTTTAAGCAAACTGTTATAGAAATCAAGAAAACTGTTTCCTGTTTGTCGATCTTTCAAAAAGCAAATCGGAGAGAATCTTTGTTAAGCGGCGCTTCTTGGCGGTCCCGTATCAGACGAGAAAATTCAGCTCAGTCTCAGGTAACCAATCACAAAGCGTATTTTCATCATGTACGTCTGAACCATGCCATACTGTGTAAACATGGTAAACGGAGAATCATCAAAGAGCAATATTTTAACTCGACATCCGTAATGTAAATGAGCGCTTTACCTGAGCCCGGAGAATCGCCCTCTGAAAAAGTCTGTTTATTCAAGAGCACAGTATTTGCTTAGCTGGTTAAGCTTAACAAATACTCCGACAAAAGCAACTTCAAAGTTGAATTCAATTCTATCACGAAATTAATAAGAAAGCTTAAACACCGATGTATAATGACTTCTGTTAGACAGCGTACCGTTAAAGCAGCAAGTATCTAAGAATGAATCGAAATCCATGAAACGAACGTTTCATAATAAAATTCAAATCTCTGATAAGAATTATTTAGAACTACAATAGAACGGATTTCAGTTGAATATCGTAAACACAAAACTAACCAATCGCGTTGGCCAGCTGACATATAATGTGCATGTAGCCATGGTAACTGGTGCCAAAAGGGTAAAACACAAGTAACAAAATCGCCACTGGTTTTGGTTACGGCTGATCGATATTTTGAGTAATTGGCTATTTTTTTTGACAAGATTTTAAAATCATTGGGCTCCTTCGAAAGTAAGAAAGAATTACTTTCCTTAAGCTTTACCGCGGTCTGTGATTGGCCGAAAATAATTCGCGCCAGATGCGCAACCACTCAGATTAAAACCAGAGCCAACCCTCAGAACGTAAAACACGTACTGCGCAGCTTTCTGCCCATTCTTAGTCCTGCTTTCGGGGCCAGATGATAATACAGTCTGCAAATCCTGCGAACGGCGGGCAGTAATAATTTATGCTTCTAGGATGTGGCTCGGTTGTTTTGTTTGTACGTACTTGGGCAAGCAAGAATTTTTTTTGGCGTTTCACTGTTAGGAAAATAAGGCTCCCCCCTGCCTGCTGAGAGGCTCTCTGGCTTATATATTCAGTGGTGTCAATTCAATTCAATTTAATTTTAATTTTTATTATTTTGCATTTTATAATTTAAAGGATTACAAAGCCCGCTTAGAGTAGGGCTAATCTAGGCGGGTTGTACTATTTACAATCATATTACCGAGCATAAAATGATTTTAAAATAGCTGCTAAATTGGTACACATATACATTAAAAGTCAATCAAGTACAAGGGTTAAGCAAATTGAAAGGTATAAAGTAGATATACGGCTACATGCAAAGTTGATAGCTATAGGGTATAATAATTACTTGTGTTTAAATTCAATTTCAGAGAATGGGCGTCAACATAATGGTCCTCAATCTCAAGTACAGTTAGAAGCAACTTATGATTGCTTCTTTTAAATGCTCTTTTCGTGAGCTTGCGCCAATCGGGGTGTAGACAGTTTCATAATTTCGTACCAAACGCAGGAAAAGACGTACGTTTCATATGCAATCTAGATTTCTGTACAAAGAGATTTTCTGCACACGAGAAACGCGTGTTGTATGCATGAACGTCAGATGAATGTATAAAAAGAATGTTTAAAAGGATTTGCGGAAAAATGTGCCTTCGCATCGAAATTTCTTGCATATCACGGGAAATAAAAGGTTCGGAAACCTTCTTTAGGTTGACTTTGTCTGCTGAAAAAATTGATTCTCCACGAAAACTATACACCAGCTTTCTATTAGTTACGTGAAAAATATTGCTAGTTACCGAAAAATTAGGAAAGCGCATTAAAAGGTAGCAACTTTTTGTTCATGATCGACGAAATTTCCGCCATTTTTTTCAAACTTGGACTCTGGCGCGCGTGCTTATTACGTTTTTGCACTCTGAAAAAGCCAATCACCACTTTCACGTGCTATTTTTTTCTGCGCTTGGCGCTAGATACACCAGATATATCATTGGTTCATCATGTTATTTTCGCCGCGTTTCTTGTCATCGGAGCTTATGATGCGTTTGAATTTAACAGGACTCTAATCTGTACAAGTACACAATGGCATTGAGTGAACTAATGTCGGCGTAATCAAAGCAATTCAGCTGAGTAGATATCGCCTAAGGCCCGAGTCGCACTTGAGACAAACATTTGAAATGTCCTACGATGTTACCGACAAAGTTGTTTTAAAACTTGTCCCAGACAAAATTAGACATACCAGTTTAGGGTCGCATTTACAGAGACAATCAACCGTGACACATGGTTAAGTAAACATAAGCCTTGTCACTTTATCCGGCGCGCCATTTCATGCAAAAAAAAGAAAATTATTTTCCCGCTTTCAACTGGCGTCACTAGAATCTTCAACGTCAGCGGACTCTGGTGATGCTGCAGGTGGGGAAGATTGAGCTGGCAAACTGCTGGAGCTCGAAAATGTACGAGCTCTGGATGGTTGAGATGCTGAAATTGCGCCAAAACCGCCGTTGGCACAAAAGTGTTTCGGAGAAATTGCTATAGTTGGGCCTACACCCATTGTGCTGATCGTAAGAGTTATCTGTGTCGCTCCCTGGTCGCTCCCCCCAAAACGGGAACATTTGATCGAAAACATGTCTACGCACGCGTGACCGACGGCACAACTCAGTCGCAATGAAATAATGCAATGAAAACCGAGTACGTTACATTTTTAAGGCCTTTTGAAATTGATCGACAACTTTATCCCAAGGAAAACATTTTTTGTTTGTTTTTCCCAAAAGGTCCTGGCTTGTAGCAGGACTACGGCTTCTGTAGTCTTGTAGACAAGTTTTTGTCCACGTAGAGACAAGTAGGTCGCACTTGGCGTGGTCAGGCGTTAACATGAATCTGACATTTTTTTGGTTATCAAAGCAAACTACTCCCAATTTTGTCTCAAGTGCGACCCGGGCCTAAGATATTCTAGTAAAAATCGCTGTCTAATTTGTAAATAACAAATTTTCTCATTCTGCTTCAAAAACGAATGATGGTAAACTAGGATGCTCAGTTTTTACATAACAAAATAAACCTAAGGAGAAAAGTGTTTCGAAATTCAGTATCGATACTGGCTCTTTTCGAACATAGCAAGCGAGATTTATCTCTCTTGTTTCCACTAGAAACACGATATTCGTGCTTTAAATTATTACCACATGGCATTCTTTGCTCGATGACAACCCAATAAGGTCTGAGCTAAAAGTGAAACCGTCTGGTTTTCTGATAACGTTTGAATGTGAAGGTCATAATTAAAATTTGGTGAAGACGATCTTTCGAACGAAACAAAACAACTGTTCCGGCGAATGTTCTAGGCAGATTCTTCGCAATAAGTACGTGGCATTTTGAATATCAAGAAATGGCTCTATCGACTCTTCTTGACATGTTTTCATGAACAATTGCTTTTACTTTTACTTTACTGACGAGTTTACTTTTCGCCTACGAACAATCTCCGGCTTTTAACATCTCTTGGGATATCGATCCTTCCAAGAGTTATCGAGAGAGGATTAGCATTCCAAGACGTGTTTGCTCACAGGTTAAGAAAATTTCACCGAGTTTAAGTCCACCGATTTGTGATTATTGAAAATGTTTTCGACATAATTGGAGAGCGAAGTATAGAGTCTAATACATATGTCCTGGAACTGATCATGAACCGCATCACTTAACATCATAGAAAAATTTATTGCTATTTATGCCTTGTCTCTTCTATGTAAAGTTTTAATTTTCAGAGCTAATTCCTAGTTTCAGTGATGGTTTACGGCCTTCTGATCATCGCTACAGACGGTCAAAAAATCTCGTTATAAGAGAAATTGTAGATCAGAACAATGAACCTTCAGTACAATAAATTTTCAATAAACCGATTGACCAATTTTGGCAGTACTCAAGGCAATGACTGAAACCTGTGTAACTGGGTTGAATCGATACGGGCGAAAACGCAAGTAAGGATTTTTAATGATTTCAATTACGGAGGCACCAACAGAATATGATAAGTGCGGATACTTGGGCAATTTTGTCTTTAGATATAGAGTGTATGCATGTATCTTTTCCCCACCTTTTCCATTCCGTATAGGCTATCAACAACTGCTATTCAAGCTTACAAAAGCTTAAGTATGATGGTCCATTCGATCGAAAAAGCGAAGTTTGTCCACATGATTGAAGATTGAATACTGGACAATCGACCATGCAGTCTTGACCTTTTAGGATTACACTTTCCGGCACAATCGAGGCGACATGTGAAATTGATTTGCGCTGCAGTCAGAAGATCGAGCTAGACCGATTGATGTTTAGAGTTAAATGTGCTTAACAGAATATCTTTCAAGCGCTACCATTTGTGTGTTGCACAAAGATTTGTAATTATAATACATCGAGTATTTTCTTTACAGCTAAGTAGATTCTAACAGCGGATAAAGCAATTTAGCGATTTGTTTAGCAAGAAATAAAACAACCAGTGAATCGCTCTATTAGAGTTGGCACATACCTTTAGTTTCGAGGCGAAAGTACACTGATTGATCGTTAAGTCGCAAAAATATGCCAGAAACTAGAAACATTGTCTTTGCGATATTCCGGAACGTGTCTTTTCAAGGTTACAATCTTTAACTATGATTAGAAATGACAGACTAACCAACAAAAAAACGTCAGCTAGGCGCATTACTTAAATATCTCGTTGATTTGCTTCTTAATAAACACTTCTCCTTTAAATTAAAGCTTAATTTGTTGAGCGGGTCTTTCAACGGAAATGCATCTCCTTACAGTTTGGGATCGAGGAAAACTATATCGAGTGATTTCCATTCCACAAATTAGCCTTCATTGGAGATTTTATAATTCCATTGTTGAGTTTGTTGGTCAGTTCATTTCTTGGTAAAAAATTTGCCTTATCTACACGATGGAAAGGCTCAAAATATCATTAATTTGATATCGACAGTGTTGGATGAAAGTAGATAACAAAAAGAGCTGTCTCGTGCAAGAAGGCTACTAAAAATCCTAGTGTTACTTACTTGGAAAGCAATGACGACAATCAGGGATAACAAAGGAATCTAGGAAAAAAGGGGGAGATCCATAGAGAGCTTTGTTCACCAATGCTGTTTCGTGAATCCTCTCAAAGCAGGGCCTCTTTTTTTCGTATGGCGCTATTCAGAATTAATTTAAAAATACGGTCATGACACGGTCTGTCTACGTGTCAGATAATGCCATTGTATTGCAAACAACAGTTTCTGTTGCCACGTATGTTTTCAACATTGAAAGATGGATAAAGAAAGCAGAAAGATCGCCGGGGAGAGTCAGACATTATAATCAATCTTGTTGCATTTGTGAACTCGTGAGAAAGCCTTTCTTAGAAGTCTAACATTTGATGCCATGCATCTTGTGAGGCCCTCGACGTTATGGAATGTCCAGATCAGATACAGGAAAAAAAACCTTAAAAAATTACACTTTCGTCCACTAAGAAACACGACCTCTGGCCAGACTCGGTTCTGAGTGTGCGCAGATTATTCGTTTCGCATTCTCAACCAATCAGATTTGTCGAGATTCGCCGATCGTTACTTGACCAAAAGGATCGCGGCCTCAGAGGACCGGAGGTGTCATTCTGACTGACGCATCAAATGGAGGAATTTAAAAACGCAATAATCACCGGCCGGTCATTTTGGATTTGTGTTTGAAGAAACCTCGGGCAAGGATATCACATTATTTATTTATTAGTTATTTAGTTATGGTTATTATTATTATCGTGATTTCATCGTTTTCGAAAAGTTCCGTTTTTGGTCTGGATTAGTGCGGACAGAAAGCCTGACCGTAGAAATAAAGCTGCGGTTTTAAATTTTCTCTGGCGTTTTAAGGACAAAACCAAAAAGTTGCGCATGCAAGCCGACAACGCCGACTGTTGAACCGCATGATCAAATTCAAATCTTATTTATCTTTTGTGATTTAGTCAAATCGGTACTAATGTTAAAAGAGATCAAGCGCTACAGTCGCGTAAGCGTTATTTCAGTGGTTCTGAATCGCTCAGTCCGGAAGCATTCTATGGTTATGTAAACAACTATAGGGACCAATAAAACTTATCCGGCATTTATAAGACATGGATTAGTGAGAGTTTCATCAATTTTACTGGGTGGGTATTTCTGTATTCTGATTGGCTGACGCTGAGTACGATAAGTAAACGAACAAAATTAACATCGAAAGTGCGAGTTTATGGACTGCTGTAGCTAGTTACTGAGGTCGCGTCAGTCAGTACGAAATTTTACTTCGCAAGACTTAATAATCATTCAAAGTTTATCAGAGATAGTCTGTTTCCGTTTGCTTGATGGAAATTAAATCAGAAGGCTGATAAAAACGAACCTCTCTTTAACACTTCCTTAATTACTCTGCCTTTTTTCTTATCTTAGCAACCAGGGGAAAATTCACCATGGGAAAATATTAAAACTGACCTCTTAGCGCGGCGATATCTTGCTGCTTGCTCACGTATTACAGGAGTCATTAAGGAGATTAAGGGCGACTTTCAAACGGTAAAATTGACCTCTGATTTTGCGTTCTTTTGTTCTGATCACGTTTCTTAAATATATCAC
The DNA here is from genome assembly GCA_019787425.1 of Platygyra sinensis. Lineage (NCBI taxonomy): Eukaryota > Metazoa > Cnidaria > Anthozoa > Scleractinia > Merulinidae > Platygyra > Platygyra sinensis. The sequence goes on along the minus strand of JAHPZR010010386.1, from coordinate 28,742 downwards.
TCAAAAAAATAAAAATAAAATAATAATAAATAATAATAATAAAAGAAAAACGATTCCTTCTATTCAGCGCAAATATAAATATTTTCACTCTACTGAACAAACAGCTGACGATATAGTCGGCAAAATGGTTTCGTTTTTGCTGTTTTAACCCCCATAATAATGATTGCCCCCTGACGTGATACTTTGGCTAAACAAGCCAAAAAAATTATGAACAAAGTGTTGTTTGAATTTCTTGCTGAAACTGATCACTTCTGCACGAACTGATCAAGTCAATTAGGTCAATATTAACTAGAACTTCAACTCTGGTTTTGAGTTACCGGACACGTCGCTTTCAACTCTTTTAATCTCAAGAGTGTCATGTGGCAAATGACACTAAAAGCGACGAAAGCCCTAAAATTTAGATAAACCCTATTCTAAAACAGCGCTCTCACACTAAAAGGTACCCTCTTCTCCTTCCTCTCCACCAAAATAGGCATCGGAGCCACCTTAAATTTTCAAAACTTTAAGGTGGCTCTGAACCCCATGTACTGATTGTTTTAAAAGTTTGATAAAAGTCGCTTCTTATAACGCTAATCAAGATTTGATAATATCAAAACATTCACCATGCCGTTTTTTAATTATAAGCCCCTAAATCTATAATTAAGGGTGTTTTTAGCAGGTCATACTGTTCCTGTGGTAACCTATTGGGTGACGAAAATGACAACAACTTGTTTACCAATGACTGGGCAGTTTTTTGATACCGAGATTGTAGCATCAAATGAAAGAGTGGTTCGTCGCATCAAAATATCTAAGTCTTGGAAAGTACTGGAAACTGTTTTGAGCCACCTTAATTCCTATTGAGGTTTACAGAGAGTTTTACAGATTGTGCGGTGTTTCGCTTTACCTCAGTTTATTAACACAGCAATCAAGCATTAAACGCATACGCAAGAGTTCTTTCGATCGTAAGACCTCGATAATAAGCGCTCTTATAAGTACTGCCGAAAAAGCCTTTTATGAAATATAACCCTAGGATTTGCTATCGAAATTTCACCGTATGATATTTAAAACTTTAACACAGAGCTGGTTTTGCATCCTTTCTCAATTTCGAGCAACCATTTCAATGTCATGAGGAAAAAAAGGATCGTTGAAAACAGTTTAAAAAGTTATAGTAATTCTTGTTTTTTTTGATGTTATTTATGGCATGCATGTGGATCACCTTCAAATGTTGTGTCATGGATGTGAGTGAACTCCGGCTTTACATTGATGACAAATGATATTTAATTTTCTCATCTAATCTTGGTTGAGTTATCACAAGAACATTGTGCAAAATGACCTTAATAAATTCTAGCTTTTTATTGCATTATTCGACGTTTAATTACTTCCGAATATTTTAACTGACAGAGCAACATTTACACGAGTCTGACTTAACGGTAAAAGGCAATCTAAAATTTAGAATTTGGCCCTACTTTCAGAATTCAGTCCGCGCTCTTTTGCATTCCGTTCTGGTTATTGTAAGCTGAGTTTGCAGGGTTTTTTTCTCCAAAAAAGAACAAGAAGGTTCGATATAAATGGCATACTAACGAAGTTCTCGTCTTTTCAGCGGTGAAATATAGTTCTGAATACGTAGCGTTTTTTGATTGTATACGGAAGAATAAATGGATTGAGAAAGACACTTGTTTAAGGTTTTATCTAACCGTGAACTGAACTGGTTGAATATTTGTAAGAAGCTTAAGTTAAAACGTTCACGAAGGATATAATGTTCGATCAATCGTTTTACAAAGGCCATTGTTACCTTTTTACTGAAGATTCAGCCGATATATTTCCTAACCCTGGTGATGGTCAGGCCACTGACTGCTGGATCATGCTCATATACTGGTCTGTCATCACTAGTAGAGATCTCATTGCATGAAGTTCCGAAGTCGTTTCTCGCCTCGGTGCATTTCTTATTAAGAACTGCAGTTTTTACCTACAGGGTTCGTTATTGATTGATGCGTGAAGAGCTCACTCACGGCCAATCGATTTTCATCATGCAATATCCACTTATGTCATTCAAATTAAATATTTCTAGACTTGATATCTCAGTTTTATCGGTGAAATGATCTCTACCACACAGGTCTCGTCGAGAGCAAACTCAATGTCCGTCACTGATGAAAAAACGCCAGAATTTTATGACGATGTAAAATTCTGATGATTCTAAAGGGTTGAAACAAAATAAACAGTGCGATCATGATAGGATTGCCTTTCGAATTTGCAAGCCAATTTGATCAGCATAACAAACTACTATAAACGATACTAAATCAGGCTTTTGTATAAACCAGATTTCTAGATCGAGTGTGTGTTTTGTATCTTACCGCATTTTATCTTCACCACACCAATTTCGACTTGTGGCCTTTGATTTGAGTGCAATTAGTTCTACGGCGTGAAAAATACACAACTGACAAAAACAGATGTGACACAGTGAAGTTTATTTTATTTTGCGGAGAGTACTTTTGCTATCAAAAAAAGAAAAAAAAATGAAATATCTTTCATGTGCTTTAGGCCATCTCGCGTGTTATTTTATGGTTTATCTATTTCTGCGATCTTTACCCCAGTGATTTAATGCTCAATTTACAAGGCATTACTGAAATTATTTTGAAAAAAGATTATTTGAGATTCCTGCGATGCAAATTTGTAAAAGGCAAAGTGACAGAAAAGTAACTCTGATTCTGGCAGTGAAACTAAAAATCGCTGACAACAACTTAAGACAACTAAATTGCAGAGACCTTTTGGTAAATTCAAACAAGATTTTTTACAAGCTCGGCTTGGAGTCTATTTCTCGGCAAAAAGCCTCGGCTTATCTAGCTTGAAAAAAGATTGGTTTTATCTAAAGTGAAAAAGCAAATATTAAGGTTGCTTTTAGATGACGCAGCACTCTGTCTTGTAACGATATTTACTGAAACTAATATTGAAAGTAACAAAAACACTATAATCACGACAATTCGCACTTATAAATTAGCATTAACTATTGGGTGACTTACTCTAACAAGAAGAAAAACCAAATGAGATGTTTAAATCTTCGAGTAAATAAAATTAGGTACACCATCTGTGTTGTCTCTCTCTGACGCACGACCATCTCAATTAAATTTTCCTCACGTTTTCTTTTCCAGTTGTTTTGGTACAAATTACTACGTTCTTTCAGAGTATCTACAATATTAATGACGTTGCCGAATTTGAAAAGCGCCGGAGTATGTTCCGTTTCCAAGAAACTTTGGAACTGTTAATAACCAACCTGTTTTTCTAAAGCATGGCAGAGACAGCAATTTTCTGGAAATACATATACGATGACTTTCGGAAGCTTTTTTTTCGATAACAGCTGATCATGTAACATCATCAACGCGTCTTTGTCTCGAATTCGTACTTTTCAGATTAAACATCCTTTGTTTTGTTTCAAAAGTAAATAAAATTTCAAAAATATCACATTAGTAAGATGGGCAAACTTTATCAAATTAAAAGACAAAATCTCGCTGTAGCGAGTCAAAACAGACTTTCATGACCTACCTTTTTTTCTAGTTTTTTTTAAGGTCCAAACTAGGGAAGCTTCTTAGACTGCTGTCTCTCTTACGGACCCAAGTGTTAAACAATTTTTGGAAAAGGCAGTTTAACATCTGAAACATTTCAAATTGGGCTTAGATAAATAACAAAATACATCGGTTGGGAAATTCGAGATAACCAGGCAATCTTGTCGCTTGATAAAAGTTAAGTTAGGTAAAGCCTTGAGTATAGCAAAATAACAGGATACTGGTAGATTGTCGTCACTGAAGAAAGGAACATCCACTTAATATGAGTTTGAATGAATCAGAGCAAACTTTTTAAAGTGATTAACGCCAGGCTATGTTTTAAGGATTAGTGTTTTGTCTCGATTGACCAATATCCTTGGTCTCCAACGTTGGCAGCTTGAAAGACTCATGATATAACATTATGATTTCTATAGTTTTGTTTTATGTTAGTGATGTTGACAAAGAAAAATGAAAAATTTCAAAGAGCAACTTGATAACAATTTTCAGTTGACTTTATCGTATACAGTAGTAAAAATATCCCACTGATAAAAACACAAATCTCGTATAAACCGCGACACGATCAGTTCCACACAGCCTCGTTTGAATATAAAATTGTTTAACTCCATAAACCCAATTTTCTAGAAGGCGCGAAGTACTAAAAGAGGCAAGTATTAAAAAAAAATTACATTACCTCGACCACTGCCTTCCAGTTTCAAGTTCTGGCTGAGCGGACGAACGATGGAGGCTAAAACGTTAACTTGCTTTGAATTCGTGAAAACGTGAATATGTAATTACGAGACGACACGACAACTCCTTTCTCTTAGAAACACGAAGTGCATAATTACTCGACACGCAGTTCGCTCGCTTGTGAATGGCCAGTTAAACACAATAAATGAATAAATACAGGAAATAAATGTCAACGTGGTGAAACAAGAATTTAAAACCATGGAAAGGGCAGCTATATTTTTCTTAACCGGACTGCTCCTCTTAAACCAAAACAACTTCAATACATTTTTGAATAGTTAATGCATTGAAGACTCATTCGGTCGTTCAGAATGAACAGCAATATGGTGATTTGATTTGTGTCATACGTTTAATGGACAAGGTAAATTTGCAAGTGTGCGTAGCTGTTGATTTTACAATAGAAAACTGATTTATGTTTGAAACGTTTGTAATATTGCTAAGGAATAGAAAGCTGCTGCTGAAAGCTTAATCATTCAATGTGCATAGAACTTAAAGCTGACCTTCACCTATAGATACAATGATTTATACTAACAGTTTATATTTATAGATGCCTCGCTTTTATCAAGAAATGTTTAATTTTGCATGTGTCACGCCGGCAGGAACGATTCTCAATAATTGGTCTGATTTGATATTTTCCGATTTTTGTATGGGAAAAAAACTTTTCCATCGTATATGCTATATTGCACGTTCTCGTTCTAGCCGTCTAAGAAAACTATATTTTTAAACATCTCATATTGTGCATCGTCAATATTACACATTTTTCCAACTAATTGTGACTTTTCTGGAGTGAGATTTAGATGTAGAGGTAAGAGTGAATTAATCATAAAGCCTTAGGATATTGAAAGTGCTTAGGAGTTGCTTGGCACATGTACATCTGTTACTGTGAATCAGCATTCCGAAGCAAAATGAATTTCCGCTGATTCCGAATCAAAGTAAGAAACTGTTGATTGAAAATAGACAAATTTGTGAGTACAAAAGAAAATATTTTCTCTTTGTACATGTTGGTGAATTCTAGAATAAATGAAATAAAGAAACTATTCAACATTTGGAAACCAGAGGAAGTGTTTTGTCGATATGTCCGCCATGTTGGAATGCACTAAGCTTAGATCGAAGAGACAGAGGCAAAAATCGTAGCTCGCCAAATCAGCACAGTAACGCTTCTGGAAAAGTAGCGAACTCTTTTCACGGATTATTTAAAACTATTTCTTCAGAGTTGACACCTCCTTCATCAGTCGAATTAAAAATGATATTGGCCATGTGCTATTTTGAGCCAGCGCTATGTTCATCAATTGTCATAAATTTAACATGAACACTCTTTTCGTTACGAAGCATCTCCAGCAAAAATGAGAGCTCGGTCACGAAATGTAGTACGAAGATTAAACATTGCTAATATATTTAAACACTATGATAAAGACAAATCTCTAAGCCATGATAGTCACGTTGTGGGAGTCAAAATATGACAAATGTAAAAGCTTTTTTTCATCATATTTCAAGCCTTTAGTTCGCTATTATTTTTGTAACAGTATGTTATCTACGAGAACGCTATATTTCTTTATCAATATGGCAGTGCGGTGAAGTCAGTCCAACAAAGACCAGCAGGAGCCAACAAGGAACCACAATGGACCACCATTCTACAATTCAATTATCACTTCTGCCCTCTTCATTCAGCCACCAGAATTGAAATCGTCAGTCTATTTTTAGTAACTACAAATGAAGCTAAATAATCGAGTAGTTACATTATAAGATGTATTTCTTATTTTGAAGGGAATTTCCCCACATCGATCACGAGTTGGTATTTCTAAAACAGATACCTTTCTGCTCTGGTGCAAGAAAAAGTCCCCCATCTCATCAAAAAACAGAATCGCGAAGATTAGGCATTAAAAACTGTTGTCACAGAAAGTTAGGCACGTGCTACAGTTAACTACTTTATCTGATCTGCATTTAAATTGCGTTGTACTTTTTCCGGTTTTTAAAGGAACCTTTCATAGGGGTTCATTATACTTCGTTACTTTGACCTACTTTATTAATTCGACATGTATTTCTTCGGGTAAAAACAAGGAAAAGTATTTGCTCCATGTTCGTTTACGAATTTTCAGTGATGATTTCAGTTTTTCAATGGTGAGAGCATAAACAATATGGCATGTGCTAAAGGCAAGACTTAAGGTGCCGTTCTGATTTACCTTTCACACTTCAGCAACTCTGGAATCTCAGTTGCATTCAGCCTCATTTTCCTATCTTCACCAAATTACATTCCTGACAGTACTTCTTTGTGAAAGCAGTAATCCAAATAAATATGAATTTCTTACAATCAGGGCTGGGCAGAAAAATGACTTTGTTTTTCCGTGTTCAAATTTAGTTCGGAGGCCTGGATCCTGAGCATTTTACCTGCTTCCTTGTTTATGATAGTCTCATTTTCATTTTCAAACGTGACAAAAGCCTTTGCTCGAGAAAGATGCACGTTTTTCGCGTCACTCACTGAATTGAATGCGAGAAATCTGACACTGATTCGTTAACTTCTTTAAAAGCGGGAAATACACTGATAATATTCGAGTGGCACAAAATCTGGAAATATATGTCACCAAGAGACTCTTGATGTCACACATTACACACAGAATTACTTGTATGCCATGAGTCAGCTGAAGTAAGTTACTCCTTATAGCTTCTTTGAACACGTCGTTGGTGCAAGCGAAACTATTTGTCAATCCGAATGTAAAGGATAAGGACGAATATACGCCATACACTTTGCAGCCAATAGCCGGAAACCACAAGACAAAGTAACTAGTAACTGGTTTATTTACAGAAAAGAATGAAAAGGTTTAAACTACTGAAGAAATTTAAAGATTCTCAAAACAACTTGAGAGGTCTGTCTAAATTAATTTTATTCTGTAACTGTCAAACTTCCTCAGGCTTATTGGCCAATTTTTATCGCCACGGATAAGAGCACAGACATCTAGATGAAAATTTGCCGCCCTTTGCAACCTTCTTAGTATTGTCATTTACTGATAAGTTATTTAAAAAAAAGAAAATCGTGAAAAGAAAAGTAGCCAATAAGTGAAATTTAGATTAGATTCAACTGTATGCGAATGACACGTTTTAGCCAAGAATGATCTTCGAACTCGATAAATGGATTTTTTTTGCCGCGTTTTAATTATGCAAATGGTTGAATACGATACTGTACTATTTCCAAGAAATTAAAAAAGGTGAAAAAATTTCCGTTTCGCGTTTTATTTAGGGTTATTCATTACGTAGCTGGATAGTTATGACGTAGTAATGTGACATTCATTTTGGCTAATAACAAATTCAAGCTCTCACGCATTTCTGAGCTTACAAGAGTGTTTTTCCCATCATGGGTTTACGCTTGATCGACCTTGTTTTATATTATTGTACAAAGAAAGAAAAAAAAAATTAAAAAGCCTGGAAAACTGAACCAGCTTCGTATGCGTCTGTGCTTCTATTGATGATAACATTCATAACACAAAGCCACTTTGACAATGCTATGACATAATTCATCATCAATAAAAGGCCAGGCACATGCAAAGCTTTATTCAATTTGTTGAATACGTCATTTGGTCAGCATCATTGACCCTGTAATACACTTCCCTCAGAAACATAGCACATGTACTTGAGCTCCCAAGATATCTTACAAAGCCCCTGTTAATGACTCAAATTCAATTCCGTTTTTCTCTATTGCATGTGTGCTCTTAAAAGTCACCAAAGGCAAGTTGCCGGGCACCAGTACTCGAAACAGAGACGTAAGCTGGTCTTGTTCATTTCTCATACTGACTTTTGCCAGACAAAATTAAAATTGTGATGCTGGCTCGTAATCGGCGCGTCCTCGAAACGGTTCAGGCTCATCTAGCCGGTGTAGTCATGAGAGCTGCAGCAGTATCTCGAAAATAAACCCTGGACGTAAAAATAAGTTTATAATAATTGGAATTCGTTTAAGGCAGATCATCTTTGAGAAATATTATTGGAATAATCAATTGGGGTAGTCGCCTGAAAATGGTAAACGAAAGATATCGATCATTTGTCCAGAGACTGCTAAAAATAAAGGCGTTTTGTAAATCGTTCCTCGGTTCCGGTCGTGGGACACTGGATACCACAATCCCATATTTTGGTTATTGTTTTCTTTTTGGATTAAAACACTACTATTGGACCCAAGTTCTGTGAGTTGTTGATGTCTTCGAACATCTGGAACATAGCGTCCCGGTAACAGGTCCCGACCTCTCCGCTGTCAGAGGGTTAACCTGGGTTTTAGAAAAGTGCTTTCCCAAGACAAACACTTTTTCATTACACTGCCAATAGTCCCGTCACACGAAAGGAAATACAATTACACAAATAGTCTGACATTATTTTCTGTAATTATCCTCAAGAATTATTAGTCCTTGAGGATAAATACCGAAAAAGGTGTTCAAATCAAGAAAAACGTGACACCGAGTTGTGTTGATAACTATTTTCTCTCATTACTCATAGCACGTCCTACACGATAGTCCACCCGCTAATGTATCTTCAATTAGTGCTAAAATGCTTGTCTCTTTGTTAGCAATTATGGCAAAGAAGGTTTAGATTTAGTCCTTGCTAATGGACTTTCCAAAGATAAAATGATTTGGGTTTTTGAGAAAACCATGGCGTTTGTTTGACCTTGCTCTTGTGAACAATGATTAAAATGTGCTATTCAGTTAATGCCAAATTATACACCGAAAATAAAAAGAGAAATACAATTTATTTCACACCAATAGAGGGAAGAATATATCTTTATACCGTTTAACGGTAGCCCTTGAACGTCTAAGCTCATACTGATAACGCCAAAAGGGCGATAGAGGGAACATCGATGAAATTATTTGCCAGTAATTCGTGCATTCTTTTATTTAGTTGACATAAAGATGAAGCCAGCTGCACTAAGACAATGAAGAAAGCATTCTTTTATGTCATGACGCCTAGTGTTTTCACAACAAGTGTTACGCTTCATGCGCTGTTATTTTTTGCGAAAAGTGAATAGGATCAGTTTATCGAGGATAGCTGTAACCCGCATTAAATGCTACAGTGTTAAAAGACTGTAATATAACGAAGGCAAGTAAACACCTCTTTCGTCTCAGACGCAAGTATAAAGATAATTTGTTTGGCTTAAGCAAGACTCGGTGATTTTACTTGAAATGTTCTGCCATATGGCTAACTAAGGACTGAACGAAGAAAAGAGTACATGTTTTTTCAGGTTACATTCGTAACCCAAAAACAACACAGATGTAATTGTAAATCGTTAACTGCCTTTACAAACAGCATACAGACTGAAGTGAAAGCAAAAAAATACAATAATTTCATGGTCTACATTAAGTAAGGTGCTTCCATGGCATAAGGTTGTGAAAATGAAATTCCATTTTTCATTGTGAAGAACATGATTTACCATCGTGTGCTCAAAAAAGAAATTAATTGTTATCGTTTTTGCCCAGTCACTCTTGTGCTGAATAAAAAGATTATTTGAGAAACGCCAGGAGGAGCTGATAAATAAAATAATGTTTTCAGTAGCAGCCATTGTTTTAACATGCATTTTGGTGATAAATATCGATATCTGATGTCCATCTAAAGAAATAGCTTATAGTTATCAAAACAAGTATCATCTGGTAATAATAGACTTAATGGCCGGCGTATTGCTTGATTGCTGTTCGTCCCTTTTTTTACATTGCCACCCACGAAGCGAGACCTTTTAGTTATTAATGACTGCATTGCGTTGTTTTATTCTTTAGCTATTCTTTAAACACTTGAAGCAAGGCATATCGAAAAAGTTGGAAAACAGCGGGGTCATAAGCTATAAACAACAGTGTGACGACAAAATTCACTTAATTGAACTTTATAAGGTACGCATAAAATCTCAGAATTGTGCGTAACTTGTCGATTTCGCAAAACCTTGTACATCTACTACGTATCTTCTTTTCTTATTAATCTCTTTTTAAAAACGATTTTAACTGCCAAACAGATAGAAATGAACGCGAAGATTCAAAATGTTTGGCACCAAGCTCCCCCAAAACAAGACTTTTGTCTCACATTGTTGGCGCTTCAGAGATGCAAATACTACTCATAGCGGAACACAAATATCATCATGGAAATCTTTAGGGGTCATGAAAAAAGTCTGATCTAGTTCAATATCAACTCCCTATTCAACTCACCAACACTCGCACCTTCTTCAAATCTGCCAATACTCCCGCAAATGTTTTAAACGTGTGGAAACCGTTCATCTGCGGATTACTAACTGCACAATTATACATCCACTTTTAGCAGCTATATTATCATAATAATTACCTTGTTGACAATGCCTTCGCTCGATATTGTTCCTGGGTGGATTTAAAAGGGATTTTTACTATCATTTTTCTTGTGGAAAGTAAATAACACCATTATTGTGTAACTCCAGATGGAAAAACATGTGTCGGTCTGTTTGAAAAAAATTGAAGAGCGCTGAGCCGTATATGCTATTTACATCAAATCTATTTCTTTCCTATTTCTTTGGTCTAATTACTCTTAAAAATCTAATTAACCATTACAATAACATTTTTCGACTTGACGTGAGCTGTTATTTCCCAAGAGAATTATTGACAGCCATCCAGTCGAATACAGTTGTCTAGGGGAGGAGAGGGTAAAGGTTGTTTTTGACATCTTACGTTAGCCGGTGGGGTTGGCTGCCCAGACACTTTTAAAGGTTTGATCGTCTAAAATGTGCATCCTCAGTTGCATTGGCGTCATTTAATAAATTTTCTTTTTCACTTTTCTTTTTCTCGTACATATTTGAAGATAATGTTCTCATTGATCATATATCGGTCTTGTAGAACGTTTAAATCTGTAATCTGATTGCAAATTAAGACAAGTCAAAATTCAACCCTTTTGAGGTGGAACGTACCTGGAAAGATCATATAAGAGGCCCCCCACATCCCCAAGCCCCTTCACTAGTACTTCCACCCCGGCACCAGGGCCCTGAGTTGTCAAGAATGTACGTGCTGAAATGCGAAGGGGAAATTAGAGTCCTCGCGTCAGAGAAAAATCATGGAAAAAAATTGATGAGAATTGTGTCTATCTATGAACATAAATGATGAAGACAGATGAACACAGATTATATCAAAAAGATGAATAAGAAAGATGAATACAGATTATAACAAACGCAGGTTGCACGATAAATGTATATATCATTTGTCAGTCTCTCAGCAGATAAAACTGCAACGGTCAATTTAGGCTTGTAATCGTAGTTAAAATCTATAATTCTGCTGCACTTTGCGAGCCAGAGAATACAGACTCACAATAATGCTATGATACTCGACATTTGGAAACAATTGATCCTGTAGAAGACTGGCTCGTCTAGTCTAACCTTGTGCCCTCAAGCAATGTTCAACTTTTCTTTGAATTGCCGCCGTGTTAGTTCTTCTTTGGATAGGTGCACCAATTTCTACATTGCTTCGAGATGTCGAATACTGGTGTTAAACAAGTGAAAAACATACTCTAGTTTGTGAGAGTTATAAATTTCGGTACGATATCACAGAATAAGGACTGCTACTGTTAAGCATTGTAAGTCGGTTTTTAGCTTACAGATGATGAAGAAATCGTTAAATGAAGGGACACCAACAAATTATCTAAACTAATATGAATTAACATGAAATCTTAGTACAGTTAATAAAGAGAACTCATTTTTGGAGTTGGTCTAGAATGGGTCAGTTAGAATTGAATTAAATATAAACTAATGTAGGACACTGTAATTGGCTTACTCACAGAACTGAGCTTGTTTAGTTAATTGCATTTTTGCAATTTCTTTTATTTTCCTAACACGATTGACCGTTTTGTCTTGCGATTACTTCGAGCTCGCGGCTCGGAAGCGCAAAAATTGGCTTGAAATCCTCTACGTAAACCATTCTACTTTGTTGATGTGCTTACGTACTGCAATAATTCCATTATTGAAGAAAGAAACACGGAAAAACTACGTCAAGGAAACATATGTGCTTATTTTTATAGCGCCCATGAGATAAATGACAATTACTATCTAATAGCATTTTGTACATTATCTGCTAATTAATTCATTCAAGAGACAATAGAATGAAAAGGTGAATGAAAGAAACGAAAGGCCGATGATTTCTATAATGTTTTAGGTTGGCTAAGTCGAGAAAGTTCAAATCCAAATGTGTAAATTAGGCAAAGAAAAGATTTGGGCAAAACCTCGATATCATTCTATTTCTTGAAAACCTTTTGTTAGAATCTTGTGATTAACTACTTTGCTTCGAACTACGATTTTTAAATTGGTTTAAATTGAGTTTCACACTCCAAAATCTTTTCGATCTTATATATGATTATGCAGCACGTTTTGCCAATTACTGTTAAATATAGTAGCTGAGTCGACAAGCAAAGTGTTTGCAAAAACCTTTCGTTCTCAGATTTTAAGTATTTCCCTAGTAAAATGATTTAGCTTAACCACGAATTAAGTAGAAGACGAAGAAATGTGTCGTTTTGGGTGGGATTGCGGCTGTTTTAATGAAGAATACCCCATTACAATAAAAAGTACATATTATAACTCATTATATAGAGCATTTTTCAAAGGTGTAGATTTTATATCTGCGAATGGTTGTTTGCCGTTTTCTAGGACAGACTGATTATTTGAAATTATCCAACATTTCCTTAAAAATTAGCTCCTTTCTGTTTTCTATTGACGAAACCATTGCAGATTTTTACGAAATATTCTATCATCTTATATAGAAGAGAAAATATCTTACCAGTAGCTTGCTTAGTATGGTACCGGGGCGAAACAACTGACTCGTTTTCGGACTGATATATTTTCAAATATCACCGATATTCAATTCCGCGGTACGTGTATGAAGACTGAAAATACGTGTAATGTGTTTTTCGCTACCGGTGCGTCAAATTAAGCCGGCTCTTTTTGGTCGATAAGTCGTTTATAAACTGATACGGCGGCAAGGATCAAAATCGAATGCAAATTTTAGAGTTACGGCTTGCTAATAGCTAGCTTAGTGTTTAGAATCCTGCAAACCCAAGCCATATAATAAATGTTTTTTCTTGCAGTAATAAAATTATCTCAAATAAACGGCACATCCATTACTGAGAAAAATAAATTCCAGTACTTGTTGAAATATCAGATGGGCATGTTTCACATTACAAATTTTAACCATGTATTTAATTAGTGTTACGAAATCAGACGATTATTAGATTTTATGTTATCTTTCATGATGTTAGATTTATATTTTTTTGTTTTAGCAATTTTTCCTACGAGATAATTACACTTTATTAGTAATTCAGCCAATAAACTTTGGTTTTAGAATTTCCTAAAACGCCTTTAACGTTAGCTTTTCTTGTTTTCCGTTAAGTTCGTCATCACTGTCACCGATGAAATCGCGTAAACGATCTAGAGAGTTTTTTAATAGTCTAACAGTATATTCTTCAGTCAATTTGTTCTAAATCATTTATGCTTTGAAATAATTCCTTGGTTTTGGATTTGCCATTCGCAATCTTGAAAGAGAGCCTTTTGTTTTTTTCCCTTGGTTTGCAGTTTCAATAAATAAGTAACAAAGTGCTTATGAACAAAATGATACTAACATTTATTCTCACGCGCACAAAATCGCGTAAGACAACTGAACAGTGTAACTGGAAATAACTGAAAATAATTCTACGATCGAATAAGATATCTTTCTAATATCGCTGATAATAATCTCAGTAGAATCATCACATCAAAGCATTAGACATCAAATGATAGAAAGCGAGCTTAATTATACACAGCCTTTTCCATGGATTTTTATCGAATGAATAAATCAGTGTCGTTTTTCATGTTTTCGTGTTTCATGGCTCTTCAGTCCGTTCAGCTTGAAACAAAATCCCATTCGAGTCAATACACGTTATGCCATCTGTTTCAAGACAAGAGTTTATTCACAAATGCAGAATATTAGCTAATCTCTTTGTTTTGGACAATTCGGAAATAAAATTCCAATTGCATTAGCTCTGCAAATGCGGAATATATCGTTCCAGTCAGATCAGGTCATAGTGGCCTTTTTGTTGATCGCACCAACTTTGTATCTTTATGAAATGTCGTAATTATCTCTTCTCTTCCAATATATCGCCAATTTACAAAGGCAACTCATAAAAATAGCTATTTTACCAGTGCAAATCTTAATTGCACTTGTTAGCATTTCGGAAATATTCTGTAAAAGAAGTTCATAGTCCCAATGTAATTGTGATGATCACTTGAATGTCATAGCATCATATCTATAATTTACTAAAACCACGTTCCTTTTAATTTTGGAGTTGATTCGGGAATTTTGACTTAGCTAGTATATCAAGGGCGTAGCCAGGGGGGGTCCTGGGGTGCCCGTGACCCCCCCTTTGGAAGCCTTTTTGTAAGCAAACAACCCACAATATTCAGGTGACAATCTGATGAGTACCCTCTGTATGAGTCAGTGTGACCCCCCCTTTGAAAAATCCTGGCTACGCCCATGTATATAGACTCGTAAATGCAGTTATTTTGTATTAGCGACAAACTAAATACATATTTGAGGAGTTTTCTTGAAGAACATTTTAAAAAATACATCAAATAGCGACGTTTTAATTGAGATTGGACGTTTAAATAAACATATTTACGATAATTCTCTACATGAAGGATAGACAATGTATTAACAGCAATTTTTTCACATTAGTGTATCTCCAAACAATTTGCTCGAAACTCAGTTGGCCCGACGCAGTCCACCAGCCCCTAGGAAAAACAAATCATCAGTTTTTAACCGATCTTTTTTATGTACTTGTTTTTACCATACTATCATGGTAAACGGTAAACTGTTTATATCCTTAGGAATAAACCAACATGTCTCTCTAAGTTTATAATAGACTCATACAAAGGTGGTTGTCTTTGGTCCGACGTCTGTCTCTTCCGCGACGTTCTTGCTTCTGGTAGAAACTTTTCTTAAAGCCATATCAGAATCCAGTTTGCCCTGCAGGCCGCTTTGTTCTTGGGAGAAGCATTTCAACTTTAACCGTTTCCTCATCATCTCACGGAAATCCTTCTTGTAAAAAGCGCAGATAACAGGATCCAGGATTGAGTTTAAGACCAACGTGTAAAAGGAGATGAAAATCAGCTCATTAGTGACAAGTTGATTCTGGTCGAATATCAAACAGATGTTAATGTAAATCAGGGGCAGCCAGCAAAGAAGAAACATCCCAAGCACGATGGCAAACACACGGGCCGCTTTCTCGTCGTTACCCGCTCGATGCCCAGTGGCGTTCCCTTTGGATGTTCGCTTTTTGTTTCTCAGCACAAACCGGTGAACGACTCGCAGTAGGCGCATGTAAACACAAACCATGGTCGTACATGGGATGAAAATGCACGTCACCAAAACAATCGCCAGGTACACTTTGTGAATGGTGTACTTTACGTCGGTGTTCCAAGCCAGTGGAAGAAGCGATAACAGCAAAGGAATGATCCACGAAATCGCAATGATCCCAGATACCTTTTGACAGCTTATGATAGTTCGGTAACGGAACGGTCGTGTTAACGCGATATAACGTTCGTACGTTACGCCGCAGAGGTTGAAGACCGTCGCTAACAAGATGAAAGCCACAAAATAATCACCGATTATAGTCTTAGCGTAGTGGTCGATTATATATACCGGAACAAACACGATCGCTACAAGCAAGTCTGACACTGACAAGCTAACGACTAGATAGTTCGTCATAGTGCGAAGTTTCTTATTGAAGTACACCATTGCGCAGACAAGAATGTTTAATCCCGCCGAGACAAGTCCTAGGAAAGTCCAGGATACGACCAAAGCAAGAAAGGTTGTCGGGCTGACCGGTTCTAAAAAGTAACTGTTTACCTCTGTTGTTGTGTTTTTGTTTCCCATATTCAGTCGTTGCTCGACTCGTCCTTGTGACAGCGTATTACATATAAGGCCTTCTTCTGCAGCTGCTCCTAAAACGAATTGCCCGAAGATTAGTCAAGCTTTCTTCATAAAGTGCTCTCTCCTAGATGCCTGAGGTGATCACTTGGTTTAAAATCACGTCTTATTTCCGAAGGGCCAACAAGTTCCAGGTTACTTTTTTAATCGTGAGGTGCTTGATACGAAAGTAGTGAAACTCTGGTTTTCATTGAAAGATCATTAAAATTAAACCTTTCTCGTGAAAAATCCTTTTAATAATCTCTAGAGATTTTTTCTTCGCTGCCATTGGAGGAACCCAAGAGAAGCTTCTTTGTTTTCTGGTGTTGCAGACTTTAATGTTTAGTTCCCAAGATTACGCGCACGAGGTTTCGAATTAAGCAGCGTATTCGTAATGATTTTGAAACCGACGTGTCTGTCATCGGCCGAGAATTAGTTGCAAAATCAGTGAGAGTTTTGTTCATCAACGATAATTGCAATCTGCAGTAATTGGGCGTCATTTCACTTCCAAAAAAACTCTTAGAAAATTTGATTAGAAAATTCCATAGAAATGACAAACGAGGGATTGCCAAGTTTACTTTGATAAAAAAAAATCGTGTATTCGTGGCAAGTACCAAATTCATAAGAGGCGTTCAATCCAGATTAGGCGAAAGACTAGGAATTAACAATTTAATTCTTAAGAACGGATGCTAGCTTTTGAGAGAAAGGATTCTTTGAAGTGGTTGAAAGTACTGACATATGTTTTTGGCTCTTTACACCATTAAATAAACACAAATGCATGAAAACGAAATCGCAGTCTTGTAAGTGACAATTATGGCTGAATTAAAACAAAAAAGAGCCTTGAGAGAGCTTGTCGATCAGCAGAACAGAATGTGTGATCGACGCAAGAGGGAATTTACCTAATACAATATCACTAAAGAAAATCGAATGCTGTGTTTCGTGGGACGTGATCCCTCCATGTTTATGACGTGGGTGGTTTTATTTAAAGCACAGCTTCTTAACAGATTGTTAATGAATTTGTCGAACCGAATATGAATGCTTAAAGAATGCTTTTAAAACGCGCACTTTTTGCTGCGTAATTGCTTTCACACAATCGCAAGGCATTTTAGATCGAGTGAAGAAATTAATGACAGAGTACAAATTTGAATTACAAAGAACAAGTGTTGTATGCGTACATTCGTTTCGGATTCGTGCAATTACGTGGCTTGGTCTTCTTATAGTGTTAATCCGTGCTTGTTGACTCAAATGGTCAATTTTTGGGTACATTGAAATCTTTTCTATCTTGTGTCTGCAAGTGCAGTCGAGATTGTCTTGTTAAATGCCAAATACATAAAATTTCCTTGAATATTGTCATTTACCTCCAATGCAAATTAATGAAATTGAAACTACATGCCGGTAAGCTGCTCAGAATACTGTTATTATTTCTGCCGAACCTTCTGATTCGCATTGTCGTTTTGATTGTAGTTGCTCATTTGCTATTTGCAATAGATCGTGCTACGTTTAGAGTTTCTCATTTAGTTTGCTATTGTTTTTCCCTTCTTGATAGATGCAAAAAGCTTTCCATCATATGGATTTTGTTTCTTGTCACTTTAAAGTGCTGTAAAATGAATAGAAACGAAGGAAGGTTTTTCACCGGAATCCTTTATCTTTTTATAAGACTGGGGAAGTCTGTGAACGTTGTATGATCAAGAAAAGAAAAAAACCCTTTCCGTACGTTTTAGATACTTTTTTTTCGCACATTTCATGAGTAGTTTGAACCTCTCGCGAGGTCGGTGAGTTCTTTTTGAAATTGCATTACTCAGTAGGTATGATTTGAAAGTCAGTATACTACAAACAGCAGTAAACTCCTGTTCGGATTTTGAAAGAGGCATGTGGACCAGCTTTTTAACTTTTTCTCAAAAAAAAAAAAAAACGCGGCGGCTACTTGTCCCTTTGGTGGATCAGTTCATTAAAAGCGTCTTGGATTGATCTCCCTTTACTGCCAACCCTAGAAATATTTTCTAATACTACAGTGACTGAGTCAGTGAGCATTTCTGAGGATATCTAGAGCAGGAGAGGAAAAGCTATATATAGTATATCTGCGGTATATCAACTGTTTATGTACCCTCAAAATGGAATGAGAGGAGTGCCTACTGACGTACGTACGCTTTGCCAAATAAGGTTTAAATTGCGATCGGTGAAATATGGGGCAAAAGTCACGTCAGCCAAGGTTGAAGTGAGTGAGTATGAAAGCGAAGGTTAATTACTGAACCCAATGACTGCAAAAAACCGCGCGTCAAATTGGGCGAGTGCTGAGGGCCACAAACTGACGGAACAAAACGAAACAAAATATGTAATCGCTCGAGATCCGGCCATGCAGTTTACTTTCTAAGAATATACCTTATACCTTTTTCATTGGTAGTCACATGACCGACCAAAGAGCGTTGTCACTCATTTGGTCAGCAGACATGCAAATTTCTTGGGAACAAAAGAAAGTGCTTACATAAAGAAAGACTTTAATTCCCGCAGGATTGGTTTGGGACACCAACACTGATGGTCGCCATGACGTAATGTGTAAAAACTCCCGGCGTATCTGATGGAACG
>JAHPZR010010386.1:0-5000 GCA_019787425.1 Platygyra sinensis | reverse complement strand
CTATTGGTCAAGATATGGAAACTTTGACCTTGAAAGCTTTGCTTCATTTAAACGTAGCTGTTCACGCACAAGTCTGTAGACTGTTTTGCGTGGTGTATATCCCATTGTTCAGCTTGATTCAGCTTGGTCACCCCGCTATAACGAATATTTTTGTTGTTAACCAGATAATTCGTTATAACGGAGCCTTCCGGTATAACGAACATCTTTTTCGGTACCGTGACACTTCGTTATATCGGGGTTGCACTGTAATATTAAGGATCTACTTGGATAATAATTATGTTAGTATTACTAATCAGTGATATTTAGAACAGTAGCTTCTAAAGGGATTATTGCAAGAAATCATTTTTTCACTTGTATTTAAATATGTTTCTATGATAGTCAATTTATCCGGCTTCGTTCTCGCTGGAAATTTCGCGCAGATCAACAAAAGCCAACTTTGGTTTATGGTTGGCTGGAGCGTCTTGGCATGTATGGTGATGAACTGCTCGCTCTACACACCCAGATATCCGAGAAACGGTAGTCTGGCTTGTACCTTCCCCATTCAGTTGGTGTTCATTAAGAGTGAAGCAACAAGTGCAAATCCTGATTTTCCGACGATGAAAGAATTGCCGAAAATATCGCGAGGAATTTCGATTCCTGGCAGCGTAAATAACTGGATAGCAAGCCGATCTAAAACAAAGGGTTATTTTGGCAAAGAAGTACAGTGCCATTGAGCACTTTGAAGAGCTTTCCTCGCATATTCCAGTTAGCACCAAGGATGGGATCAAGCATAAGAAATAAGTTCCAATGATTAGTAATGTAGTGAAAGCAGATCTAGAATACGCCGCTGCTATGTGGTTACTTATCCTTCCAATGGCGTGGACGCGTTGTCTACTCTTAAGAGCTGTTCGGAGAATATGGAAGCTTGCGAAGGTCATAATAACCAACGGCAAGAAAATGCCAAAGAATAACAACAGCCCTCGCAAAATATCAGCTAACGTCCATGTTCTTAAATCTTTGTTTGCTAAAAACGATGCCTCGCAATTTACCAGCAACCATGCGACATACTGCCAGCGGAGCCTGCCATTGAATATCAAGTCCCAAGGAATACCGTATACGACTGATAGAGTCCAGATTACAACCAGAAAGATCTGGACCCGGGTGCGAGTCATTTTGTGGTGAACTTTCTTCACGACAGCAAGGTATCGGTCGATAGATATGCCGACAAGACTCAAAAACCCGACACTCATAGAAGCGTTAAAAATAGAAGAAGCTGTTATACACCACGCAGTTTGATCAAACATTTGACCGTGAACTACTAGAATAGAAACGTGTGTTGCAATGCCCAAAATGGATGATGCAAACTCGGCTGTTAGGTGGCTGATGACCAACATGTTCGTCGTTGTACGCATTCTAACATCTTTTGCAAAAGCAGAAATAAACATACCATCTCCCAAAGCAGCAAAGACGAAGAACAAAAGAACAATAGTGCAAATCATAATCACATGCGTTTCGTTTGGGTGAAGAGTCGACAAATATTCATTCTTCCGCCCAGACGGAGCTTTGGTTAGCACGTCTTGGGTTGTGTAGTTAGATTGCAAGGCCATGCAGTGCACTGTTATCCTCGTTCACAGTCTCAGAACTGTACACCTGTGTCTTGTCAGCAGACTTTGGCCTTGTTAAACAATAAAGATACCTTTAGTTATGAAACTTGAAACATTATGTATTCATTCGTTTCTCTCACTTCAACATTTAAGCTTTCAATCGCCGAGCTCAAGGTGCCTATGGGTTATTGTTCGCAAATAACTTAAATCGGAACTGCAAAGTCAATCAGCATAATTTTGCCATTCCTTAGCTTCTTACCATGCATCCAGTCGTCAAAAGAATTGAAATAATTTCGTACTGTGATCAAAGGCTGAAGACATCGACGAACCGTGGAGTACTGGAGAGTCATACAGTTCCGAAGGTTGAAAATGCAGATGTTACACCCTCGCAAACTTACTCGAAGGCTTTTTTTCTTATGTCAGACTGAAAATTGTGGTTACTTCCTGTTGTATCTGTGCTTTGAAGAGCTAAGCGTATTCGTTTATCGACAAAGTCACGTGAACATCAGGTGCAATGAGCTGATTTTGGAATTCATCATGCCAAGACGCAAATGTTATCCATGATGCATTCATGATCAATGAGACGTGACACCAGCCCAAAAATGTCGATTTGTTTGGATTAATTACCGTTAATAGCACAATGATCAGGCAAGCATGCAGAGCAGTCAAATCAAAGGCTAAGGCTGAAAACATAACTACAGCTAGGTTTTTCATCAAATGGCTTTCTCCGTTAGTGGCACAGCACAAAGTAACAAGGAGCCGTAAAGCCAGTATTTATGGAATGTTACGTATCTTTAAAGAGGCAAATTCTCGTGGCTAACAGTATATAAATTCACTCAACATGATATAGTGTCGCAAAGTCTCTTAAGCACACGAAGAGCCCTCGCTTGAGACCGCTGAGGAAATAAAAATGATTTTTAAAGCAAACTTTGTTTTCTATAAGCTCAAAACAAAATATACTTATTATTAAGTGCTATTCATAAGAGTACCGACTATGCCGTCCAAGTCACTTGGTGTTTCAGTAAACAAACTACTCTTTCACAAGACTAGTCTAGTCTTCCACGTTTGGACTGAAATATCCACCTCATACTGGCACAAAAGAAGAGTTTTTAAAAATTTAAGGTGGCTCTGAACGACCTTCGCAGAATTTTTTTTAACTTTGCAAAAAGTTGCATCTTATCATGCTGATTACAATTCGAAAATAAAAAATGGGGGTCACCGAGCTCGTTTTTGAGTTATAAGCGCTTAAAGCTAAAATTAAGGGTGTTTTCAGCAGGCCATTTTGTTGCTGTGGTAACCTATTGTACCACAAAAAATAACAGCAACTTGTTCCCCGATGATTGGGTAGTTTGTTGATACCATGATTTTGGTATCAACCAATAAAGAGTGGTTATAATGACCCATCAAACTGCAAGTCTTGGAAAGTACTGGAAACTGTTTCCAACCACCTTAAAGAGTCAGGCGACGGAATGTTTAATAGAGAACTGAAAAAACTGGAAGACAGCCCCATAAAAACTGAAGTTCGTGAATTCCGCCGCTTCCCATTCTACTGTTTCTGTATCACCATCCCCAATACTCGTGCGAGAACTTGAACAAGAACATATACGTCAGTTCGGTTTATATCTCTCACAAACCTCTACCTTCAAGTGGCCTTTAAGAGAACTAGCGTATATATATCTGGAGAAGTTGCAGCTCCATACGGCACAAAACTGAATGTGACGTCGAGAAACAAGCCGATGTCAAGAGCAAGACTGTCTTGAAATAGATCTCTGGAAGTCGCACTTTTAGTCGCTATTTTTACACTTTTTAGTTTTGTTGGTTCTTTGCCTTATTTAACTCGGATTCTGACGCAAATGCGCATGTTTCCACTAAACAACATGTAACAGAAATTGAAAACAACAATATATAACAAAAGTAATAAAAACTTTCACCCATGACCTCCTGATACCTCCCCGAAGAAGTAGTTTCTAATTTTTGACTGAAGTTCAATTGGTGAAATTCAATACGCTGATTCAACCACTCGAAATTCTATTGTAGTGAATGCTGAGTAAGCACGCAATTGCAAAGTTTTGACACTCCGTTTGTCGCGAATGGCTGTCTTAAAGATCATATAAGTCGGTAAAAGCTAATTTGACTGGCTTTCCTCTAAACGACCTCGTTGTAGCTTCGTAGGGTCTGACAATGTTAGACGTTGAGTTGTGACTGGGATTTAGCGTGCAAACGTACACGTTACTCGTACTCAGTCCATAATCTGACGGTCTGCAACGCATCGATGCATAGGCCCGTCGCATATACCTGAATTTCTTTACGAAGAACGACCGAACGTAACCGGAAAATTTCCGATTGCGAGCGATAAAAATCACCGGATAACACACTGAACGGAAGCTCATAGCGACCTTGGCGATGCTGTGCAGTGCGAGAGAGTAGAAACTCGAACTGTCCTCTCTGAAAACATACAATATCATGCTTGGCGTGAGGCAGAGGAAGTACACAGCTATGATAAGAATCGTTGTGAACGCGGACTTCATGTACGCATCAGCAGGATTCCTAGGATATTCCAGAACGTGAACACGAGCGCGCTTGTGAATGGCGCTCCGGAGGATTCGTACGCTTGCGTAAAATATTATACAGCATGGAACAAAAAAGGACAATATCCAGAGTACGATCCGAAACGTTAGCACAGGAACGTTGTGATGCTCTCGCAATGTCAGGTATTTTTCGCAGTTTCCGAGCACCCAGGCAATAAATCTCTTTCCGGGCTTGTTTATAAGGATTAAGTCCCAGGGAATCGCCGACACCACAGCTTGGCTCCAAATGAAGATGATAACACGCGTGATTACTTTCTTAGTGAACTTGTGATGACTTCTTTTCACGACAGCAAAGTAGCGATCCACAGCAATTGCCGCCAAACTCAACACGGAAACAAAAAACAAAAACATGTTGACTGTGCCGGCAAGAATACACAAGTTTCCGCCCAGAACTTCGAGTCGAATCAGGCTTGATCCGTAGACAAGAATGCCATTGATGGCGAATGAAAACTCCGCAGAAATGTGGCTTATAACTAACATATTGGTGGGTGTTTGCATTCTGTAATCCCGCCAATAAGCCACAAGAAGGATCCCGTTGCCAATCATTCCTAACACAAACAGGATCAACACTATGATTCCCTGGCTGAGTATGGCACATTTGTCGTTTGCCACTTCAGTCGCAAAAACCATCTCTTTTCAGTGTCCAACTGATGAATAACCTCTTAGAGGGTGTCTTGCTATAAAACGGCGCCTATGTGTTTGCTGTCCCCACTAGATCGCTGGAAAAACTTGATCAAGTCATGAACATTCCGGAGCATCTACTAATGATATCTCTTGTCGATTTCTTGTTGTTTTTTAGTTGTCTGGTATGAGTTAAACACTTGTCACA
>JAHPZR010010383.1:0-10000 GCA_019787425.1 Platygyra sinensis | reverse complement strand
GACCGGATGAATTTGCCTATCTGAATTCGCCTATCTGAATTCGCCTATCTGAATTCGCCTATCTGAATTCGCCTATCTGAATTCGCCTATCTGAATTCGCCTATCTGAATTCACCTATCAGATGAATTCGCCTATCAGACGAATTTCCCTATCAGGTGAATTCGCCTACCAGACGAATCAAGGTAAAAATTAAGGTATAAGATGAATTTGCAGGATGATAAATTCAGCTGTTTGCTGAATTCAAGGTATCGTAAATTTGAGTAAGAGGTGAAATTGTGATGCAACAAATTTCACTAAGTGACGAATTCACTAGTCTGAATTTTGACCCTAACAAAGCGCCATACAGGCAAGAATTGAACCAAGAACCACATTAGTGGGAGCTAGGCGAGCACTCGCATCACTGCGCCATCTTTGCTCTCCAAAATGAGAATATTACACAGGTGATTTGACATTTGAGTCATTGTTTTTTTTAGCAATAGGAATGCATAAAGTCCAGTTTTAATAGAACGCGTGTTAGTCCTCCAGTGCTGACCCTGGGTACGACTTCTGAATAACTACTACGAAAGACGCATGCGTATTGCGTGTCAAGACTTGTTTGTCGTGGGATATCTGGGTACAACGTGCTCGATCAAGTAATTTATGCTTTCAATTGAATGAAACCTGTTTCCCAGTCTAACCTGTTTGGACGTCAATGTTATCTTCTGTTTGAGGTTTTTTGACGCATGAAAATGTCTCGTTTTTCTCGTCATATAAACAGGAACCTCCGTCAAGACAGCCTGCTTCAAGACAACCCTGAAAGATAAACAAGGCAAGCGATATAAAACAAAGAAACATCAAAACACTGCAAAAACAATCAGCGCGATATACCCTGAGACGATGGCTTGCGTGCGTTTGTATAAATTTATCTTCTCAGCGAAAAACAATTCTGACAAAATTTCTGAAGAGAGAAACAAACAAAATAAAGGAAAGCAAATCATGTAACACCCTTGCCGTCTGCTTTGTATAGAAGTAATAAAATGATACTTCAAATTCCTTACCCGCCTTGATTCAGGTATTTTTCGTTCTAATTCTTTACACTTCTCTATACCTAGACACCCTTTCATCTGTACGTAAATGAATTTTTTTACTTAAAATTATCGTAGATACTTCTTTTAATAAATAGGAAAATCGCAAAAAAAGTTTGATTAAAAAGCCAGACAGTGGGCGGAAACTAGCGATCAAAAGCAAAAGTTTATGAAACACACATTGCCTATACTGATTAGTGTTTATTTTCGTCATTCAATAATAGCTTGGACTGGAAATTGTAATTGTCATGCACCTAAAAACAGTTTTAGCCTCTGAGAACACTTTGACCCTAAGAGAAATTTCTGGCTTTCTTTCAAAGTGATTAGATATATATTGTAATCTAAATTAAATTTTTTTCCTCCTTTCTTTTTCTTCTACAGAATAGTGTAAATAAAGGTTGTTGTTGTTGTTGTTGATATGATTACGTGATGCTGGGGAGTTCACCTGTTGGTGCTGTCAAAGTGATCGATATCTTCCTTGTAATCCAAAATAGCTTGAATAAAAACAAACACACTGACTAATTCCTGTTCACCTGCATGATGAGTCTCTCAAGTGACCAATATATTTATTTGTCTGGATTCATTTGGACTGTTGATCTTTCTAGGACATCTGGAGTGAAACTAGAGCATTTCCTGATCATTTTCAATGTTCTGTGCTAACAATTATTTGCATGGAAAATGACTGAATGACCTGGAAAGGCCAAAAATTAGCATATCAGATTAATTTCGATCTTTCTGGTGTATCTAGGGTCAAACCAGGGCACAGTTCCTGATTGTGTTCAGCATTCAGTGTCAATACACTCTCTTTTATATATAAGAATATATTTTATAAGAATACTGAGCCTGAACTTGAATTTGCGACATTTGCGAAATTGTAAGAATAAATTCAGGGCTGAGCTTTCGAAAAGAAAAAAAAAACACTTTTTGTGCGTTGAAAATTTCCAATGCAATA
The DNA here is from genome assembly GCA_019787425.1 of Platygyra sinensis. Classification (NCBI taxonomy): domain Eukaryota; kingdom Metazoa; phylum Cnidaria; class Anthozoa; order Scleractinia; family Merulinidae; genus Platygyra; species Platygyra sinensis. The sequence continues at coordinate 7,984 of JAHPZR010010383.1, read as the reverse complement.
CAATTATGTTTTGAACTAAACTGTATAAAAATCACCCCGGCAAAACTAGACACAAAACAACAAAAAACAGCTGTAGCTTTGTGTTCAATGCTTTCTACAAGAAGTTATTTTCTACAAGAAGTTATGCCTGCAGGCTGGCTTCAAAATTACTTCAACAGCATCCAGACCCCAAAATACATTCAAAAACAGAAATGCTTTACGGTATAATCTAAGAATATTTTCAGCATAACATCGGAAGAAAAATAAGAATATTCAGCCTCTGCCGAAAAAGAAAAACAAAAATCTTAATCTTGTCAAAAAGGAACTTGAGAGTGTACACGACTGGACTTATGAAAACGGTACGGTTGATGAAAAATCGCTTTTTTGCGCCAAGTCAGCTACCGAACTTGATTTTATGACTCGGTAAATCCTGGAAATCAAGCTAAGTGATTTAAAGGAGATAGTAGAATACTACAGTATGGACGATTACAGACAGTGGAGGGGAAAAAGTGACATTTCTTTGAATTTTTAAGCCGTCTAAACTGGACCGAGTTACGGCTAAAAGAATGAAAAATTTATCAACATCGTTTTCATAAATCCAGCCATTCATGTACATCATGTACATTGTCATCAAATAAGTAAAGAGACAAAAGTCAGCGTGTTAAACGTTTGAAGTTATTCATGTTTTCCATTTTGATGTTCTCAGAAGCAGTAGGACAGCCCCGAGGACGGTTCTTAATTGCGAACTGCAAGTTGAGTGTGTATAAGCGAGTCAGAGGAGAACAAACAGAAACGGTAGAATGTGGAATAAATCAGAAATCGTGACCATTTGCTTCAAAGTGAATCACAAATAAAAAGTATTAGACCCCGTTTTAACTAATTGAAAAAGTAATTTGTTTAAAAAGTAGCACCCAGAGCTTACCTTGAGAAGCAATGCGAAAATTACTCCATGCTGACTTTGTAATATTCCATACTCGTCAATCAAAGGCCAGTTGTGCTTGTTAAGCTCACACGTTCCTTTGCCGGTGTCCTTCTTTGAGGACATCTTAAAGTTTATTGAAGCGCACCAGGTTTTACTCAAACATAACTGGCTGCACGAAAGTAAACTCGGCGAATAAACCCACTTGATAGCATGGCCCACGAGTCGGGTGTTTCTACGGGAGACAAAAACTGACGATCGTGAAGTTGATGTCACCGACGGTTCCTCAACAGCGTTCACAATCAGGATACTTTGCGGCCAACCTGTTTTCCTGATTCTAAAATCAAGAAAATCGTAAATTAGGTGTTATCACGTTCTAAGTTCTGATTTATAGATATGAAATGTTTGATTTTCAGGCCATGATTAACCCGATATTAGGGATAGTAATTCAAAAAATCAGAACTCTGAAACATGAAATCGGAATTTAGAAATCAGAAATCTGAAACCAGAATTCAGAAATCAGAAATCGCAAATCGCAATCCCCGAAAATCTGAAATCCACAATTGAGAAATCAGAAATCAAAACCTTGATTTCCGAAATGCCACTTGTGATATCCAGTTCTGACAAACACGGTTTATCCAGTTTGCAATGTCATTATTTCGAATATCAAATCGGTAAAATCGTCCACATTTCCCCTCTGGGGGTGAGTAGAGAGATTTTCATGTTACTTCCGGTGTCGTTTTTCTAAGCGGGGAAGGGGTGGGTTTTTTTAACTTCCTGTGTCAATACCTTTAGTAGGAAGTGGGGGAGGGGTTGAGCTGGAGTTAATGTTGGACGGCAATTTCCTGCCTCTTTTAGAAAGTACTTTGAGACGAATCGAATCTTTTCGGTTGCTTTAGTTTGCTGCGACAAGATGAGTACAATTCCTTCTTTAGAGGCTAACGAAGAGATATAGCGACAGCGAAATACGTTTAACGACACTGCGAATCAGATTTAGGGAATATTGAAACAGATGAACGACAATACTCTTTATGACATTTTCCGCTGCAGTTTTGTTTAACTACGATGGCCCACTGAAGAACAAAAGTTGTGTGACTTTCTTTTTTCCTTAACGTTTTTGTGGAAATTTCCTTTGTAAACATTGCTGAACATTTTTGAAGAACCCTCCAGAGTCAAGCATATTCTTTATCTCTTCCTTAGCCCCCAAAGAAGCAATCTTGTCGCAGTAAACTTAAGCAACCGAAAAGATTCGATTCGTCTCAAAGTACTTTCTAAAAGAGGCAGGAAATTGTCGTCCAATGTGAATTTTACTCCACCCCTCCCCCACTTCCCGCTAAAAAATTGACACAGGAAGTTAAAAAATACTCACCCCTCCCCCGCTTAGAAAAACGATACCGGAAGTAGCATGAAAATCTCTCTACCCACCCCCGGAGGGGAAATGTGGACGATTTTACTGATTCGATATTCGAAACAATGACATCGCAAACTGGGATAAACCGTGATTGTCAGAACTAGATATCACAAGTAGCATTTCGGAAATCATGGTTTTGATTTCTGATTTCTCAATTGTAGATTTCAAATTTTCAGGGATTGCGATTTTCGATTTCTGATTTCTGAAATCTTGTTTCAGATTTCTGATTTCTAAATTTCGATTTCAAGTTTCAGAGTTCTGATTTTTTGAATTACTATCTCTAATATCGGGTTAATCATGGCCTGAAAATCAAATATTTCATATCTATAATAATCAGATCTTAGAACTGAATTACACCTAATTTACGATTTTCTAGATTTTAGAATCAGGAAAACAGGTTGGCCGCAAAGTATCCTGATTGTTCACGCCTGTTGCGCTCATGATCTCTTGAAGCAGGATGAAAAATAAGACTTTTTTCACTTGTATTGCTAACCGAACAGTCATTTTCTCAAGCGCAGTCGAAATCACTTCTACTTTCCGCTTTTAATCATTGACAATAAGTTGATGGCGGGTTTGTCATGTGTAGTTCCATAGTTCCATACTGCTGTAGTGATTGGCTATCATCAACCTATTGTTATTTTTCCAAGCAGTTCATGTTTAACCTATGGTTAAAATAAATGTTGAAAAGCGAAAACGTGCAACCTGGCTAAGGTTCGCTTTCAACATTCTGCCCTGACAATACCAGTGTCTGCATTGGTTTTCTAGCCTATATGCATGGTGGGTATTATGATAATTCCGATAGCAACCCCAGCGGCGGAATATTTTACAACATTTAAACTAATGACAAAGAAATTGTATGAAATAATCCAGTATCCTCGAAAAGCTGAAAAAGTCTCCAGATAAATGTATTTTTAGGATTTTTATTGTATTTCGCTACAAAAGGTTATGTAACAAGTATAGTTGACAGTGTGTCTACTGAAAACGGGGCCACTCAGATGATGAAAACCAATCAGATGGCAGAACCGAAACAATAGATTCAAACATTTTCAAATCCAGCCAATCAAATGTCCTATTTTCAAATCCGGCCAATCCGGTACAAAACAATGAAATCTCAACTTGTTCGTAGAGATGCTCGCGACTACGGTATCTGCAATAAATTGTCAAATCGTTAGAAAATTTCATGTTACCTTACTTTAGATTTTACATCTCAACGGTGGTAAATTCATTACATTGACCGTTTTCAACTGTGAACGTACGGGCAAAAAAAAAATCTTCTTTACGGTTTTTTGTTTCGCTCCTGTTGTCTGTGCGTGTTTCTATTTATACACAGCTTTCGGTTTTCATTACGGTGAAATTCACCACGCATTTCTCGGAAAAATGATTGCGTTCACTGTCTTAGAAGCTGTACAATTCGGAGTTTGAGCTTCCTTTCTGGGTTGTCACTGTATTGAAATAACATCTTCATCGAAAATTCTTTCTCCGTTGTACTATTAAAGCCTCAGCGTGTAAAATTACTCAGCAAAAGCAAACGATGGCGCCATTGGAACCTTCCATTCTCAGAGACCATTTCAATGGTTTCTTTGAAACAGTCGCAACAATATTCAAGCCCTACACCATACACTCTGGCGGTATATATTCACGACTGCCATTCTTACGCAGATTTTCTTTTCAAATATTTTCTAAACCAACCAACTACCCCTTAGAAATCGCAGCATTCAATCATGGGCTCCTGATACAATAAAATTCAAGCCTGTGAAAGTATTAACGGTTTGAACCTAAGCGACACCGAAGTCGCGTAAGCATCACAAAGAACAAGTTGAGATTTCTTTGTTTTGTACCGAAAATTTGATTGGCTGGATTTAAAAATGTTGGAATCTATTGTTTCAGTTCTGCCATCTGATTGGTTTTCATTGTCTGGGTGGCCCCGGTTTCAGTTAACGCACTATAATTTACATAAGTGTAATTTCTTTAATATAAATCCTTCAGTGAATTTGTCAGTGCAGTGGCAAAGGATCTTAAGTTAAGTTTTTTTTTTTAAATTCTCTATATGAAAACCTCCTTCGAACAGGTTTCTGGATATTTTTAATTTAAGTCTTCTTATTGCAGTTGTAGCTTTCGTTCATTCAGTAGCGACGAGCAATATCGTATGGACCGAAATCTTTAAATAAACATCTTGAATAAAACCGAATCTTGTTGAGTTTAATTTATCTGTTCTTATTATTGTTTACTCAGATCTTTAAACCTCAATACGAATACGAGATAAGTGTGGCATTTAATACTTGGGAAATGCACGTGCAGTTATATACAGGCTCTTGACGTCATTTTGAAAACTTTCGAAGCGCCACTTGTGTCCATAAATTGCTGGGCACGTGGGCAGCTCAGTCTGACTTTTTGCTTATAATTATACTTAACAATGTTTTTTGTGCACGCCCAGACTAGATTTCAGTGGTTTTTATGTATTCCAACTAATCTTTCCTGTTTCCATAGTCGAAAAATAGGTATGGTAACTACAATTTACTTTTGGCCTTCAAACTTGTCAAACATGGAATGCCTTTTAACTTAGACTGAGACAGAAGCCATCAATAGTTCTCGAGCTGGCGTAGAGAAATCTATTTTAGTAAACAACAGTGTATCTAATTTCTTAATTTGAAATGGCTTTTTTCGCTAAAATTTTAACAATTTAGTTTTTATAGTTTTTATTTTATTTTTAGTTGTAGATCTGTAAGTATTTAGTGAATTTTGTTATTGTAATTTCAGAGGGCCACCCAATTGTTAGCTTTTCTGCGACCCTCGTTAACTAAAAGGGAGTTTTAGCAAGCCACGACGACGACGCCAACATCGATACAGAATTTGTTAACTAAGACGAATTACCAGGAGTGTGATGGGGCGAAGAAATGGGTGTAAGAACGGGGGAGTGGTGGGAGTGAGTGAATATTTTTCTGTTCTTGGTACTCTTTTTGGCTGTGATCTCTGAAATAAGTGAAAATTGGAAAGCATAATAAAGATTTGAGACTGCTGATTTTTTTAAACATGTCAAGACACTGCATTTGGTTACTATCCGATGTGCCCGGAGGTCTGATACGCCCTCAACAGACACTGACCTTCCCTCAGGCTACGTATATTTATCTGTCAATAGGCCATTTTATGAATGCAATCGAGGATGGATGTGGCCTTGCTTTGATACAGATCTAAAGCTCTTTTCTTTTCTCATTTAAATGCCAACCAGTTAGCATAAGAAAAACTTGATTTACATAGCAAATGCAGTGAGGTCTGTATCAAAACAAGGTCACCCGCATCCCCGCTGCCGTTCAAATGCCAGGTCACTAAGCAGACAACTGTAAAATATTTCATTTGCATGTCAAATTTAAGTTTTGAAGATTGAATTGATGTGCAGGATTGGTAGATTTGAAACGGCCTGCATTCCTTGAATTCCTTTGGTCGCTGAGTTTGGCACCGATCATAATGAGAAAGCTGTATTTGTGACTTCAGCATCGATTTTCTCGGAAACTGTTGGAGGGATGAAGCTCAAATTCGGCGAAGAGATAGAGAAAAAACTCATCCATCAAGATCCGTCCCCTTTTAGGTGAGATTCTCAGTATTTTTGCATTAATTCCAATTTGAAGTGGAGGAGGTCGCGACTGACGGCCGCGAAGTTGCAAGCCTTGTCTCCTTCTTGTGTCTAACCGTAACCGGCCAAAAGTAATTTCGCTGTAAGACGCTTTAAACGGCCCAGGAAGGCGAAAAAACACCAAACATGAGTCGATTAAGGTTTCATTTAACTTTATTGGGATATTCAGGTCGAGATGTGATTTAAATGTGTAATTTTCAGAGCTTTATTCATAACTCTCATAGATTCTCTATATTAAACCACGAACACATAGAGTGGTCTGCCTGTGATCAAAGTTATCGGATGAAGTACAACAATCACTCCTACACTCCAGACTCGAATCCTCCGTCTGTATTAAATAGTTGCGAATCAAGCATCCGCACATTGTCGAAACAAAGATGGCGGATTGCAAAATGACTTTGTCTTCATATAGATAGTTTCCAGTGCACTTCGATTCTAAGGGATAATTAATAGCGACGCGCACAGATGATGTTACCCCCTGGTGTGACTCAGACAAACAAACCATTTCATGGGCTACTTCTTTGAGAGCGACGTATGGAACAACAGCGCTCGTGAACTCTTCAGCGCGATACTCTGCGATTAATTTCACAATTCGATGGCCTCTCTAGCTCAAAATGTTGGAGAAAACCCACGACATGTACCGTGGAATAATAAAAAATACGGAGCTTGAAGGAGGCGGCAAAATATGATGGACTTCTCATGTATGAAGGCTGTTTACGAACACACTCCTTACCTCTGCATGGCAGAGAAAAATATTACTATTGTGCCCCACATTCAGGTGTATCACCCACAAGAAAGACGGCAAGCCAGCTAGAGAAATATGTGATACAGAAATAACCGTAGATCCGATCGGATTCGTTGCATTGCCGTGATGAAACTGGCCCGCTCCATCTTCGCAAATAAAAAAAAAACAGTTTTAGCGCGCTATTTAGTACACGTATCGTGCCAAGCATAGCTATGATGTCTGCTCACGGTCACAGATTTGTTTTTGTGGTTGGATAAATGGCTCTATTAAAATCATCGCCCTCCAAATTGCCACACAGTACACCAAATTCTGCTCTGAATTTGGAATTGTCTCAGAGATAATAATTATGTACATGTCCTCCGGTTCTGTCGTATTCGTTTGAGCGGACGGCTCGGGTGGTTGAGTTTGGGAATTTCTAGCAATAAGTCAACAGATAAGTCTTCTCTTCAAGACCAGGAGAATCAACAGATAAGTTTCTTCGTAATACGTTTCACTGTGAAGCATTTTCACGTTGATCGGCTATTCGCAACCGCCGCGCTAAAACTTCTCAACTTCCGATTCCTGCAGGTTTTGGGATCTCGTCTGCCTGTCACTGCGGCTTTGTAAGACCCTCGTTCAATTTGTGACATTTATCCTCTGTTCTGGACATCTCGGAATCTATTTTACATTACCCATAGCAGCAGTGTTCGCTCTTTAACATTATTTAAACTACCCAAAAACCTCGACCACCAATCTTTCCTTTTTTGCCTGATTTTCTGGTCGAGAAGTCAACGCGCTCATACAAAACCTTCTATCGGACTGTAATTCTTGCCTGAGTCATGTGGGGGGTCTCTGGTGATGTAATCTATTTTTAGAAACTGTGCGCGTCGCTATTGCGCTGGACAACCTCCCAAATAAGGCGATGACATTAAGCGCTGAGGTCATAACGTCATAGCTTAAAAAAATAGACAGATAAATGGTACAGTGAATGGTATCACGGAACATTTGGAAAAACCGGCACGACAAAATGACGAAAATACCCAATTAAATATTGCATATCATATATACCGGCCAGTTTGTAAGTAATTTTTATTATCGAGTGCGCTGTTTTGATACAGTGTATCTTTCGATTAGAATGGTCTTGGTGACCAAACTACTTCGATCGCGTGTCCAGGAAACGAGTACAGCTGCATAATTGTTTCAACCCTAGAGATTTTAAACCAAGTGCTTCTTTTTCCAGGGAATATTTTCCCAAGAAATCTTGATTTGGAAAGATTCTTATCGTAGGGGATTCTATCGTAAGGGATTCTTATCGTAAGAGAT
>JAHPZR010010382.1:27500-55000 GCA_019787425.1 Platygyra sinensis | reverse complement strand
GTGTATTGACACAGAATGATGGAAACAATCAGGAAATGCCCTGGTTTGACTCTAGATACACCAGAAAGATCAAAATTAATCTGAGATACTAATTTCTGGCCTTTCCAGGTCATTCAGTCATTTTCCATGGGAATAATTATTAGCACAGAATATTGAAAAAGATCAGAAAATGCCCTGGTTTCACTAGAGATGCCCTAGAAAGATCGACAGTCCAAATGAATCCAGACAAATAAATACATTGGTCACTTGAGAGACTCATCATGCAGGTGAACAGGAATTAGTCAGTGTGTTTGTTTTTATTCAAGCTATTTTGGATATCGATCACTTTGACAGCACCAACAGCTGAACAGGAACAAGTCCCCAGCGTCACGTAATCATATCATTAATTTAGATTACAATATATATCTAATCACTTTGAAAGAAAGCCAGAAATTTCTCTTAGGGTCAAAATGTTCTCAAAAGCTAAAACTGTTTTTAGGTGCATGACAATTACAATTTCCAGTCCAAGCTATTGGAGAGTAAACCTTCATTATTCCTTCATTATTTCAGTTTTGTCCAGTGCTTCCATATCAGTTTTTTTACTTTGTTATTATTTATAACATTATTTATATGCAAGTTAAAAAAAAAGACTACAGGCATATAACTTAATAAAAATTGCAGTCGGTCCTTCTAACAAAATCGAAATCACGTTTAATGTTTGTTATTACATCTAATACTGAATTGTAAAAGTTGTATTTGTTATGAAAAGCAAAATCGTGAAAATATGTGCAATTTTTTTCCACCTATTTAGCGTTGAGAAACTGTTAATACTTCAAGAAAATTCGCCATAAAGTATGGTTTTCTTAATTCTTATCTGCTCTCTTCTTTGTCATGCAGGTCCTCATACTGAATGACGAAAATAAACACTAATCAGTATTGCATATAGCCAGAGTGTGTTTCATAAACTTTTGCTTTTGATCGCTAGTTTCCGGCGACTGACTGGCTTTTTGATCAAATTTCTTTTGCCATTTTCCTATTAATTAAAAGAAGTATCCACGATAATTTTAAATAAAAAGAATCATTTACTTGTATATGAAAGGGTGCTTAGGAATAGAGAAGTGTAAAGAATTAGAACGAAAAGTACGATCAAGGCGGGAAAGGAATTTGAAATATCATTTTATTACTTGTATACAAAACAGACGGGAAGGGTGTTACATGATTTGTTTTCCTTTATTTTGTTTGTTTCTCTCTTCAGAAATTTTGTCAGAATTGTTTTTCTCTGAGAAATTAAATTAATACAAATGTACGTGAGCCATCTTCTCGGGATATATTGCGCTGATTGTTTTTGCAGTGTTTTGAGTTTCTTTGTTTTATATCGCTTGTCTTGTTTATCTTTTAGGGTTGTCTTGAAGCAGGCTGTCTTGACGGAGGTTCCTGTTTATATGACGAGAAAAACGAGACATTTTCATGCGTCAAAAAACCACAAACAGAAGATAACATTGACGTACAAACAGGTTAGACTGGGAAACAGGTCTCATTCAATTGAAATTAATCACGTACAACTCCTTAGGCATAAATCACTTGATCGAGCACGTTGTACCCAGATCTCCCATGACAAACAAGTCAATATATATACATGGTGGGTCTTTCGTAGTAGTTGTTCAAACGTCGTACCCAGGGTCAGCGCTGGAGGACTAACACGCGTTCAAACTGGACTTTTGCCTATTATTAAAGAAAACAATGACTCAATTGTTAAATCACCTTTGTAATACTGGAAATTTGTTTGGTTTCTTATTTTGGAGAGCAAAGATGGCGCAGTGATGAGAGCGCTCGCCTAGTTTCCACTAATGTGCATGATCCCTGGTTAAATCTGTCTTGCCTGGCATCGTATGTGGGTTCAGTTTATTGTTAGTTCTGGCTTTTCCCCGAGGAATTCTTCCAGCCTCTCCGGTTTTCCTCCCTCTGTAAAAACCAACATCTTCAAATTCCAATTCGACCAGGATGCCATCCTTGAAAATACGGCTTTCTCTTTTAATATTGTAATTATTTATTTATTTATTTATTTTATTTATTTATAGTTTGTTTGTTTAATCGTTTATTTATTTATCTATTCATTTATTTTTACTTTAATTAAATTAGACTGCAATAGTTCCAGGCCGTTGGGAATGGAGGACGGCTCAATTACAGACAATAAGATCACAGCATCTTCCACACACAGCAGTAGTGATGTGGCGTGGGGAAGACTTCACTATTCACAAGGAAGTTGGACTCCAAACACAGATATCGGTTACCAGTGGCTCCAAGTGGACTTCGCTCCGGAAGTGAAACTCATAACACACATCGTCACGCAAGGAAACGGAATAAACTGGTGGTGGGTAACAAAATATTACGTCAAGTATAAGAAAGGAGGGGACGGGCTTCAAGAGTACAAGGAAAATAACAATCAAGTGGTGAGTTGAAACACATTAATTAGGAAGCTCCTAAGCTGTTGAAAAGTTTTGTTTTGTAGATAATTTGCTTAAATTGGTGTCAGTTTTTCATGCGTCAATTTGTTTTTTTTTTTACCATAACTAAAAAAAAAGACAGAAGGGACAAAATTTTCTCGCTCGTTACGTCAACATTGAGTAGAGTAATAAATTCATGTGTTTGTCCACTTATTGACAATTAAGATTAGGCAATGAGCGCGTGGGAATATCTGCAGTTATTGTAAAAACTCATGAAAATATGAAAATAAATAGTAAGGTAAGATAAAGTCTTATACGAGCTAAGTGGCTTTTCAGGGTAGAGTTTATCCCGGTTCATGTACGTATCATGATGCGGCTAGGAATATTTCTACTCCTCCCTGGATGGGATGATTGTCCATCGTAGGGTGACCCAAAGCATTCAGTTCACCGGTACCGATTTATACACCTAGGTAAAGAGAGGCGCTGTGAGGGTAAAGTGCCTTGCCCAAGATGAGGGAGGCAGCGTGGCCGAGTGGTTTAGGGCACTGGATTTGAGGTCCCTGGTTCAAATCCTCCACCCTACTCCCACAGTATCTGGATTTGTTCTCGGTAGTCCTGAGTTCAACTACTCGACCGCGTTATGTAAATAGCCAACTGGTCAGCCTCCCACCAGTTGGTTGGGGAAAACTAAACGACGATTACATGATAGGAAAACTGAGCATTTTAAGGCTCTCACACAAGATTGTCACGCTTCCGCTTTGGCTGACCATGTAATCTCTACCGGTCACAACATCAAATGCTACTGGGAAGTCTGACTTACAGTGTAAAATTAAGGAAACTGTTTTGATCAGTGAGTTAAAACCCTCACTTAGTCAAAATGTTGGTAGCGAGAAGTTATTTCTTTATTAATTTCTACCGGTAGTATCAACTTTCGGTAGTATCAATTTTGTCATTGTTTTTTATTTCGTCTCCCGATCCCCTCTTTATTTTTTGTATTTTAAATGTTTGTAACAGTTATAACCGTTCACTTCTGAAGATGTATGTTGTAGCATACGAAACGTCAAGTAAACCAGAGAATTTTTATTAGACCATGCGTTGTCTATGGATAATGTTTGTAACAACCGTTTGTTTGCTTTTCCTTCTAAAGTTGAAATGGCCAAAGAACAAGAATATTTTTGGTTGGGATTCTTAATAGTTTATGTTATATTTACAATATTTGGTTCTTTATATACAGTGTCCCCAATTAGCACTACTGTGCTAGATACACTCGACACTTAAATAAAGTTAAAGTTTTAAATCTTTTTAACAACACAGTGTACCCAGCCAGGGCTCGAACCCAGTCCGTTCGATCCGGAGACGAGCGCACTGACCAAGAGTGCTCAATGTTAATGTGTGAGACCATTATTGCCTCTAAACATCCCTCTTGGGGAGTCCCTTGGGGAAATGTTAATAAAGTATGCATGTATAAATAGTAACCTCAATGTTTTCTCCTTTTGTTTAGCTTTTCCCAGGCAATAAAAACAAGGATGATGAAGTCAAGAACAAAATTACCAATCCTATTCAAGCGGATACTGTGCGCATAATACCGACAGAATTTTCTGGAAGGATTGCTTTGAGAATTGAATTGTACGGATGTGTAGTCTAGTCAGTAGTAGTTCCATAAAGTTTGTAAAAGAAATTATAAAATAGCTGAAAACCTAGCTTTATATCAATTCCAGCAGATAAATATTTGCTACGTGCCTAAGTGGGAAGGGCCGGGACCCCGAGTGAAAAGGGGCTCCCATTTTTTAAAATGAACCCCTGATTCTGCTCTAAGAGGTATCAACTAAAAAGAAACACATGATATCTTTTTACATTTTTAACTCAATACCCTAAAACAAGTACCACAAAAGCTACTGATGTGGAGTTCTCGGACTGAACATTATAAGAGGCACCAAACTCGATTTTATAACGCCTGAAAAGTACGACGTCCTTTTTATATAGGAGTCTCCCCCGGGGACCGGAACAGGCTGGCATACAAACAGGCCCTAACACTTAATCAATAATGTCAGGTTCTTAGCTGTAAGAGTCAAGCAATTCTCTGAGATTATCAAAACAATCCTTAAACTCTATATATCGTATAAGCTCTTGTTCATAGGCCGTCGTAGCTTGATTAAGAATATAACGCAAACAGCGGAGATAAATATTGTATTCCAACCCATTTTAAAACGGAACTTGAGGTTTTGTAGACTAGTCCAGATACATTTTCCAAAATGACAGTTACAATTTTTGAAAAAGACCGGCTTCATAAGCCCAGTAAAGCCATGAAAGGCCCTAAAATGAGTTAAACATGTACATGGTTGTGATGTCAAATTGAAAAACGCCAACAAAATTTTTGAAAGTATGTCCTTGTGTATTTTAACCCTTTACTGCCCAAGGGGTCTCCCTTTAACGAGTAAAATCGCCTGCCGTTAGACAGAGTAAAATCTATTAAGTCACTCTTGGGCAGTAAAAGGTTAGAAACTAATTACACCACTGTTTCATCTTGTTTTAGGAACGAAGGTACTCGGTCATGATGTTTAGCACTGTTGACCAAAACTGCAGCCAGGTCTATGTATATTATTTACTAGAAATAAAAAGACACCTTTGTCGACCTTAGTTATGACATAAACCGTTAACACTTGGAAAAGAAGACAGAAATCTTTGATAGGACTGAACAGAAATACGAGTTGCGTGATTTCGTACCAAGTCATATAAAAAACTCAGTACTACATATGTTAATTTTAAAGGGCAGGACAGCTTTGATGAACCTTGCGATGTTTTTGAAGTTCATTTTTGAATCAAAACATGTTTTGGATGAAATATCATCCATGGTCAGTTGTACAATGAAAAATAAAATGAAATTGTGTAATAAATAGTGCAGCAAAGTGAGATATTAACAACAATAATTAAAGAAGGCGCGAACCAAAACAAAAATCAAAGTATGTAAGCTAAGAAAAGAGCCTAATTAGTACGAAAGGGTTAAATTAAGATGTTTTTAAGACGGCTTCTTTAATTTTCAGTTGGAAGCTTGAATTGTGGAAGCAGAGTCGAGGATTTTAAACTAATTTTCTGAACTAAGGGAGTGACAATTTTCAGAGCCTCCCAGGTGCTTAAAGAAGTCGCAATGATTTCGCAGGAGAGATGTTCACGGATAAAAGTGCAGGATTGCTGACCGGAGCCGGAATGCAAAATGTCTGTTCCGCAGGGGCTCGACGCGCTGGCTGGGATTCTTATACACTGGCATGGAACTTGCTGGGAAGCCCGCTTGAAACCAGCTCGGTTTCGGGATGAATTATACGTAGATTTTCTGCTTTCACAAAGCTTGTTTAAAGAATAAGGTAACTTAGATTTCCACGGTTACAAATGATGCAAGGTTTTTGGCGTAAACATTTTCCAATACTGAAATAACTAGGAGAGACAATCCGGAAAGAACTGCATTGCGATGCCAAGCAGAATAAATGTTTGTCGCGTGTCTCACTTTCTTGATCGGCATGGCGATCAAGCATAACAATTCTGTTTTTTAGGCTTTGTCATAAATCGACTCTTTCTCGACACAGAACAAAAGCAACTGCAAGAAGTCTTTTTGTTCCGCCAGTTCGAATGCAATTTATTTAAAATTAACGCGAAACTAACGTTGCCCACTGATGACAAGATATGATGACCTTACCAGAAGAAATACTTTGTCGCTTCAGTTTTTCAGGCTAAATAAGAAATGACTGCCGGAAGAATGTTTGATGAACATGATGTCTGGTTAACTTTCATCCTAGTGCGACCGGGGCTTTAATTAAATTAGGGTAGCTTTTGTAGTCTAGCAAATGTTTTTCAAAACACACAGGCCTGCTTGGGCTCCGGTCTTCATCCGGCGTCTTCAAGTTTCGCACTCAACTTACGATCAGGTGTTCTTTTTACTTTCTTCTAACGAATTCTGGAACGTGGCTTGGTGCGTAAGACATTGTGTTAAACTCGAAAACGTTTTGGTTACATATGTAAATTGTGGATGTACTATAAGTCGCTATTACGGCTGTTAGCATACTTCAAAAGTGCAGTTTGATATTAGCCGTAATAGTCATAATAGGCAATGCCTCAGTCCAATATTTTAACACATGCATTCGCTTACTTGAGAGTTAAATGGCTAAAAACACATGTTTGTTTGATTTTCATAAAAGCTCCGAGGCAGCAATTCGGTTCTTTTTTACGTTTTTCTCAAGTCGCTAAATTAAAGAAGTCCACCAGAAGGTCTACTCACCAGAAGGCCTACCAGCTCGTTTTCGGGATGAATCTAGCTGGTAAATTTAACCTATGGTTGAGAGACCCTGGGAACGAGGTTACATCGAAAAAGGCATTTCGCGCAAAGAATAAACTCAAGGTGGAGCCTGGTGATAATGTAACATACCCAGTAGGATTCGTCGATCCCGTCATGCGCTGCGTCATTTTTAGTTATATGACCCCCGTGTGACAAGTGAGCTCTCAAATTGGAAAGCGAAAAATAAAGCGTTGCCATTGGAGACGCGTTCAAGTCTCAGTAAAACGTTTACCTACAGCGCTCTACAGAGGTGATAAGAGTGGATTTCATTTCAACAAGGTATAGGTAAGTTTCCTATGCTTTCTCTTGTCTGGTAACTGTGTAGTTCTATAGACAAGCTATTCTGGCATCATGTCGCGAACAGTCATCGACAGATGTGAGCGTCTTTCGGTTTAATTTTGATGTTTTCCAATCAGGTTATCATGACTTAGTTTTATAGCGCGCACAAATATATATTTTGTTGGCATGAGTTCGGTTTTAACGCGTCCTTAGATGGAAGGCAACAACTTTTTATACGTAGATTTTCTGCTTTCACAAAGCTTGTTTAAAGAATAAGGTAACTAAGATTTCTACGGTTACAAATGATGCAAGGTTTTTGACGTAAACAATTTCCAATTCTGAAATAAACTAGGGAGAGGCAAATCCGGAAAGAACTGCATTGCGATATGCCAAGTAGAATAAATTTTTATCGCGTGTGTCTCACTTTCTTGATTGGCATGTGACACCAGAATAACATTTCTGTTTTTAGGCTTGTCATAAATCGACTCTTTCTCGACACAGAACAAAAGCAACTGCAAGAAGTCTTTTTGTTCCGCCAGTTCGAATGCAATTTATTTAAAATTAACGCGAAACTAACGTTGCCCACGGATGACAAGATATGATGCCCAGTACCTGCAGAAAACTTTGTCGCTTCAGTTTTTAAGGCTAAATAAGAAATGACTGCCGGAAGAATGTCTGATGAACATGATGTCGGGTTAACTTTCATCCTAGTGCGACCGGGGCTTTAATTTAAATTAGGGTAGCTTTTGTAGTCTGGCAAATGTTTTTGAACACATACAGGCCTGCTTGGGTTCCGGTCTTCATCCGGCGTCTTCAAGTTTGGCACTCAACTTACGATCAGGTGTTCTTTTTACTTTCTTCTAACGAATTCTGGAACGTGGCTTGGTGCGTAAGACATTGTGTTAAACTCGAAAACGTTTTGGTTACATATGTAAATTGTGGATGTACTATAAGTCGCTATTACGGCTGTTAACATACTTCAAAAATGCAGTTTGATATTAGCTATAATAGTCATAATAGGCAATGCCTCAGTCCAATATTTTAACACATGCATTCGCTTACTTGAGAGTTAAATGGCTAAAAACACATGTTTGTTTGATTTTCATAAAAGCTCCGAGGCAGCAATTCGGTTCTTTTTTACGTTTTTCTCAAGTCGCTAAATTAAAGAAGTCCGCCAGAAGGTCTACTCACCAGAAGGCCTACCAGCTCGTTTTCGGGATGAATCTAGCTGGTAAATTTAATGTATGGTTGAGAGACCCTGGGAACGAGATAACATCAAAAAAGGCATTTCGCGCAAAGAATGAACTCAAGGAGGGGCCTGGTGATAATGTAACATACCCAGTAGGTAAAAAACAACTGCAAGAAGTCTTTTTTTTTTTCCGCCAGTTCGAATGCAATTTATTTTAAAATTATTATAAATTGTTAATTTATTATAAAATTAACGCGAAACTAACGTTGCCCACTGATGACAAGATATGATGCCCTTACCCGAAGAAATACTTTGTCGCTTCAGTTTTTCAGGCTTAATAAGAAATAACCGCCGGAAGAATGTTTGATGAACATGATGTCTGGTTAACTTTCATCCTAGTGCGACCGGGGCTTTAATTAAATTAGGGTAGCTGTTGTAGTTTAGCAAATGTTTTTCAAAACAAACAGGCCTGCTTGGGTTCCGGTCTTCATCCGGGGTCTTCAAGTTTCGCACTTAACTTACGATCAGGTGTTCTTTTTACTTTCTTCTAACGAATTCTGTGGTTTATAGCCACTATAAGTCGCTATTACGGCTGTTAACATACTTTACTGAAAATGCAGTTTGATATTAGCCGTAATAGTCATAATAGGCAATGCCTTAGTCCAATATTTTAACACATGCGTTCGCTTACTTGTGAGAGTTTCATGGCTAAAAAGACATGTTTTTTGATTTTCATAAGAGCTCCGAGGAAGCAATTCGGTTCTTTTTTACGTTTCTCTCAAGTCGCTCAATTTTAGAAGTCCACCAGAGTTATGGCAAAGCTCAAACTGATATCCAGTAGCAATGACGTACATAAACATCTTCAGTTGTCTAGCCGGCTCAACGGGTCTAAAATCTCAAAAAAATCATACAAGAATTGCTACAATTTAACACCTACGGTAGCTGATGAAAACAGCTCTCTCAGATTTTGTTAACAATGTGGTTTTCGACTTTTACAAAGTACTCTTTTAATTTTTTTGTCCTAATTTTTTCTGTGACTTCATAGCTCACTTGGTAGAGCACTGCAGCGCTAACGCAGAGGCCATGGGTTCGAATCCCGTTAAAGCCCTAATATAAATCTTTTTTGGGCTAAAATTTGCAATTGCTTAAATCGCAGTTGCACTGAACTGCGATGATCACATCTCAATTTTATCTGTATTCTCGCAGTTCAAATAAACTTCATTTCACGTCTCATTCCTGTCACGGGCTAAGATGAACTCGATAAATTGGTCTGCTCCCAACATATGGGACTTCATAGCTCAGCTGGTAGAGCACTGCAGCGCTAACGCAGAGACCATGGCTTCGAATCCCGTTGAAACCCTAAAAAATTTTTCTCGGGCTAAAATTTGCAAACTGCGATGACCACATCTAAATTTCATTTGTATTCCCGCAGTTCAAATTAATTTCATTTCGCGTCTCATCTTGGATACTTCTAAAGGTGAACTCGATAAATCGGTTTGCTACCAACATATATATGGGTCTTCATAGCTCAGTTGGTAGAGCACTACAGCGCTAACGCAGAGGCTATGGGTTCAAATCCCGTTGAAGCCCTAATTTTTTTTTTGAGATAAAATTTGCAGTTGCTTAAATTGCGATTACAACTGCGATGATCACATCTCAATTTCATCTGTATTCCTGCAGTTCAAATTAACTTCATTTCACGTCTCATCCCTATCAAGGACATGAACTAGATGAATTAGTCTGCTCGCAACATATGAATCTTCATAGCTCAGTTGGTAGAGCACTGGAGCGCTAACGCAGAGGCCATGGGTTTGAATCCCGTTGAAACCCTAAACTTTTTTTGGGTTAAAATTTGCAATTGCTAAAATTGCAATTACAACTGCGATGATCACATCTCAATTTCATCTGTATTCCTGCAGTTCAAATTAACTTCATTTCACGTCTTATCCCTGTCACGGGTAAAGATGAACTAGATAAATTGATCTGTTCCCGACATATGGGTCTTCATAGCTCAGTTGGTAGAGCACTGCAGCGCTAGAGCAGCGGCCATGACTTCGAATCTCGTTCAAGCCCTTAAATTTTTTTTCGGGATAAAATTTGCAAACTGCAATGACCACATCTCAATTTCATTTGTATTCCCGCAGTTCAAATTAACTTCATGGGTTTCACGTCTCGTCCCTGTCACTTGTGTAGTTAATTCTTGTTGAAAAATACTAATAACTTTTCTAGCCTTCCGTTCTTCTTTGTTTTTACTGTGTGTGTGTGTGTGTATTTCTGACCCAAATCATTTCAGTAGATAAATCACCTAAGTATAGCTGCCCTTTTTTCTAGCCCCTATGGTTATTTGGGGCAGCTAGTACTCATTTATATTTTTGTTGACTTATATTGTTTAGTACTATTGTATTATGTTGGGTACAAATAAAGTTGTTGTTGTTGTTGTTTTAAATATGAACTCGATAAATTGGTCTGCTACCAACATATGGGTCTTCATAGCTCAGTTAATAGAGTACTGCAGCGTTAGCGCAGATGCCATTGGTTCGAATTCCGTTGAAGCCTTAAAAAAAATTTTTGGGCTAAAATTTGCAGTTGCTTAAATTGGGATTACAACTGCGATGATCACATCTCAATTTCATATGCATTCCTGCAATTCAAATTAACTTCATTTTACGTCTCATTCCTGTCACGGGTAAAGATGAACTACTGTGATAAATTGGTTTGCTCTCAACATATGGGTCTTCATAGCTCAGTTGTTAGAGCACTGCAGCGCTCCAATCCCGTTGAAGCCCTAAAACTTTTTCAGTTGTCGGGTTAAAATTTGCATTTACTTAAATTGGGATTACAACTGCGATGCTCACACCTCAATTTTATATATCTGTATTCCCGCAGTTCAAATTAATCTCATTTCACGTCTCATCCCTGTCACAGGTAAAGATGAACTAGATAATTTGGTCTGCTCCCAGCATATGGGTCTTCATAGCTCATTTGGTAGAACACTGCAGCGCTAACGCAGAGGCCATCGGTTCGAATCCCTTTGAAGCCCTAATATTTTTTTCTGCTAAAATTTGCAATTGCTTAAATTGCGATCACAACTGCGAAGATCACATCTCAATTTCATCTGTAAGTAATCTGGTGATACAAAGTATACCATGTAATCTTAGGAGCATGTTAAGAACGTTTTCAGCCTCAGGTCGCAAAAAATGTAACAACGTTCAGCCTCAGCTCCCTAATTAAACGTTCTTACGAAAAAACAGAGTGTACTTAGCTAACCAGTGAAGGTATATCGCTCGGGCGCGAAGGTAGAGCGATGCTTTCAATATTTGAAAGCTAAACCTGTCCGAAAACTGATTCAAGGTAAAAGTTAGTGAATGGATTAGTCAATAAAAGTAAATCCGAGATAAAAATTAACATCAGTCAGAAGATAAACATACACAAAAGATTCTTTTGGCAGGTGAGGGAAAGCAGCTACAATTACCTAAAGAGCGAAATACAGATCATGAAAGAAATACCTATTCTATTCAGCTGTGAATTTTCAGAGTGTATGCATGAGAAACTGCACCATTTTCCACGGAGCTCTAAATTGATGTTTTTGTAGCGGAGGGGATCTAAAGTGAATGTTTATGAGAAAAGAAAACAAACTACGCTATGGTGTTTCGAAACTTTTAGCTTTTCTGAACGATGGTTAGCGGCACTTATTTCTCAGTTCCTGTGCCCATCTCAACATAAACTCTATCGGAAGATCACTGCCGGGTTTGACATTTGGGGATTTGTCCGAGAAGAAAACACGAAGAAGATCCAGGCCAATTTTTTTTCATAATTATGATAATACATACGTTCGCATAGCCATTGCAAAGTAGTTAATGACATCACATGCGTCAATATGCATAATTTTAAAATGATATACCAATTACTTAACTAAAGAAAACCCCCTCAAAACCAAAATTCTCAGTGCTTTGTAATACGGGATTTCACGTTGTAAACAGTGATTTATTTGCAATGTTTTCCAGTGACTTTCAGTAATTGCAAGCTTATTATGTATTTTTTTACCACAGATCACGTGATCATTCTTACGCTTGAATATCACACCAGGCATGATACCGTATTCGGCATTCATCTTACTCTACATCATCCTCTTTTCTAAGGATACCGCTGACTCTAGTCACTGCCTCACAAGTTTTTCAGATACAGATCACGTTCTTGCTGGTCACGTGATGCGTACTCTCAATCACAAGTCTTTTGAGAGTTGTACATTTTCCTGTGAACTGGAGCCGCAATGCTTCAGTGTCAATTACTTTTCATTGCACAAAACGTGTCAACTGAACGACGCAACCAAGGAATACTTTCCTGGTGACTTGGTGAAACAGAAGGGAGCATTTTACATGGGTATGGTGACTCGCAGTTATAACCCTTGTACGCGCATGTGCTGTGAGAACGGAGGAACTTGTGTCAGCAGTCCATCTCTAAAGTGCAAGTGTCTGAAAGGTTTTAGTGGGCCTCACTGCGAAAGTTATGATCCTTGTGTGAGCATGCGCTGTAAAAACGGAGGAACGTGTGTTAGCAAGCCTACTTTAAAGTGCAAATGTATTAATGGCTTCACTGGTCTTCACTGCGAGGGTAAGAAAACAAACATCATTTTTGTCTAGCTCTCTGCTTTTATTTAGATGAAGCGCCTCTTTAATTATGTTATAGAGTTAGGCAGCGTTATTTGTTAGAGCACAGATGACACTGATTCCATGCGATGAGTGTGGGGAAAAAAAAAATAAAACTGGTGGATGTTTTTCCATCGTCTCACTATTCTGGAGGGTAGTGGAGTCAAGAACCATTCAATCCAATATTATTTTTAAGATGTATCAAAGCATGAACAGAGAAAATAACCTTGATACTTTTTTGAAGTCGTACGTCAACAGCATCAATCAAAGTTTAAACTTATCCATTTTTAAATGAAATAATCAGTAAAGTGAGGCCAGCCTTTCGATCATCGGCGAGTGAACTTTAGGTTTACAAGTGTATATTTCTTTCCTAGGTTTAAATAACTTGAATACAGCGTTAGGTAACCCATATGTTATAAGGCTATCCAACTAGAGCACTCCGAATTATACAATGCTATTTTCTTCTTCATATAAATTCTTGTTTTTCGGCCATTTCAATTTCAGGAAAAAGAGAAAACAAGCAGCGGTAACCATCATATCAAATAGATTACGCATGGTATTTTCAACTTGACGTTTCGTGTGTTACAACACACATCTTCAGAAGTGACGGTTACAAAATATGACCAAAATAGACTAAAAAACTAAAACGAAAGTGAAGTTGAACATACCATGCGTAATCTATTTGGTGTGTTTGTTACTGCACTGTTTGTCTTTTCTCTTTCTTAAATTATTTTGTTCTTTAAATCAGCTCTTCAAGCTCTTGGTATGGAGAGTGGCGTAATTCTCAATGGAAGTATAAAAGCTTCCTCTAAAAAAACCGGTTTCGATCCTTGGGAAGGACGCCTGAATGGAAACTTATGTTGGATGCCAGCACAAAATAGCAATTCTGAGTACATCACGGTGTGGTTTGTAGCCAAGGTAACCGTTATTGCCATAGCAACGCAAGGTTCCCCTATTGAGAGCTGTTGGGTGGAAAGTTATTTTATACGATATGGTGTTCAACTTGCTATATCACAAGACCCCAAGGTAATCTACTTAAAATCTTTGTAATCCTTTCTTTAATTGCAGTTAATTGCAACAACAGCAACTATTGTAGGATGTTCTGAAGATTCTAAACAAAGCAACTTTTCGTAGTGTGGGAAACTAGCATTACATCCACCTGAGGAACTAGCAGTAGTGCTAAACGCCATCCTGGAAAGCTACCCACTGGGATGGGATTTAACGTTAAATTTACGATGGGGCTCATTATGTTGCTCTGTTTCATCTGAAGCTTGCAACGAATCACTTTCCCTGTCGATGCATTTTTCCTTCTTTTTCATCGGCTGGGAGTCCAGCTTGTGATCTGCAAATTAATCACTGCCTTCAGGTATTACCCTGTATAACAGGCAGTGATTTGGATATAAAATAATACTCTGTTCCTGTGTACGTAGAAGGGTCCTCTAGTCCTCTGTCAACGAGAGCCTCAAGGCTGTCATCGAGTATTTGGGTGAGTCTAATTAATAGGTCTGAGAAAAAAAAGAGAGAGTACAAAGAAGGCAATGAAAGCTCTGGAATGTATTTTGATAATGTCTGAAAGGAAGGGAAATGGATAAAGACCAGCTCAATTTATGGAAGGACAAGTTACTAAATTACTTCCGCAACTCAAGGCGGCAGTAGAAAACCATGAATGTCGACCTTAGCCATTGATCAACTAACTCACGAAACAGTAAAATGAAACAGGTTATTGTAAAATAGCGCTGATTGTTAGTGTCGTGAAAAGCAATAATTTACCTCAGCCTTCGGCTTTGGCGAATTATTGATCAACCCGCTGCTGACAGTTCGCGATATTTTTCTCAACTCCCTTTTCCAATAATTGTTCTCTCTTTTGTGTGCACAGGAACAGAATCAGACTATGTTTATTTCTGATGCAGGTGTACCAAGCAAACTCAGACAAGACTAGCATTGTCACAAACAAGTTCTCAAGTCCTCGTTCAGCCGAATGGATCAGCATCACTCCAACGAGTTGGTTTTCATGTATTGCGCTGAGACTAGAACTGTACGGATACTAAGAGATGCAAAATCGCATTTGTTGATATAGGCGAGCATGCGCGTGTCAACTATGTTATCTCTCATGTAAGTTTACTCCAACACCTTTGGTGGAACTACAAACGGAATGGTCAGAAAGGAATCTTTGCGGTCCCTGAAATGTTAGTCCTATCATTCTGAGTAACGGAAAAGCTGGCAATAATTGCCTAAGACGAAGTTTACTTTGTTACGTTATAGAAAGACTAAACACCAGCTAGCTACCGTTAAATGCTGGCTGTATGACCTGGGGCCCGTTTCTCGAAAGACCCAGTAACTTAATTAACCTCTAATTAAGTCCATTTTGTTTCTTTAGCTGATAACTTTATTACACAATTTTCAAAACTTTTGAATCTCCTATCTGGAATAGGAAACAAAACAGCGAAACGGGCCGGTAATTACCGGGAGCTTCGAGAAACGGACCCTGGGGTTTATTCAACTTCGTGGACGCTAAGATAAAAATTGACTTTGATTGATCGTTTTGATCTACATTCTAGTTTTAAAGTTATAGCCTAGCCGCCTAAATTGAAGTGGTTTCCTTTCTAAATATCGTAAATTAGTTATATTTCATGGTCAGGAAAAGTTTATATGTGTAAATGGCACATGTTATTTCATTCCTGACAGGTGAATCAATTACCAATTATCAAAGTATAAGCGGCATTTTGTGGAATGATCCGGCTTAGCTAGTCTGTCAAACACTTCAGAAAACACTGATACATGTAACTGTAAATTGAAACCTCAATAAAAACCTCCAAAATTAACGTTAACCAGTTCAAATGAAGTAAATGATCAGTAATAGTTATTGGACCAAGTGGAGAATAAAACCGGACGAGGCGGAAGCCCAAGGATACGAGCACGATTTCTCCTTGAATTGTACGCCACGAGGTCCAAATAATACTAATTAATCGTATCTATAACAAATTTTGGCTCCAGTCTCCTTCTGTAAAAAACCAAATATCCCCGTTTGCAATCTTTTAAAGTGGGACAGAGGGTCTTGCTCCGAATACACATGGTTTCCATATTGTCCTAACTCTCTCCGTTAGATTGTTGCGAGTGGATGATAGTCTTAATTAAAACTGGATCAGCGGGATAACTGTTGTCATGACAACGGCACGACAGCTATCATTTTGCTTCTTTTGTGATGTGCAGTTCTGGTGCCAAGTTTAAAGAGCACTGCTTTAATATTTCTAGAGATATTCTTGATTGAGTGTTGAACTGTTTTAGTGAAACCACCTATGATGTCATCACTTTCCTCATTAATTTGCACAACGCAAAAACGTAAATATCTCTAAAACGAAGAAAGATATTTTAAAAAGAAAAACGCCGTTCTTCTATTCTTAGAATGCCCTTTCAAATAAGCAGCAATTATTTTTTACTCAATAGGCACTTTAAACTGATGTTTAAATAAAACATGGTATTAGAATATTTCAAATAAGTATTTCAAGCTCTTTATTTTTCTCATATATCGCACGAAATAGCGCTCTTCAAATAACAACTGGCCGGCACACCTTGTTAATTAGGCCTGCCACACATTGTAATACCTGAGCCACTTTGCATTAACAGTGCCTTAGTTTAGTTGTTTTAAGCAGAAAATTTAACACTTTAATTTTGCGTCTATTTCGAAAGGAGTCCTTGTGCAAAACTTTTCTTACGAATGATATGCATGAAAATGAACTTACAGATGGAACGAATCTTCCAAAGAGTGGCTTCTCGCGAAGATTCATTTAGACACAGAGGCAAAGAGCAACTCGCAGACAACCTACTGTAATACGCCTGGACATTTTCACTGAGTGTTTGGCAGATTTTAATTTGCATTTATATCTTAAGATCCGTTTCACGTAATGCAACGTAAATGGTAGAAACATGTACTATAAACCATCAACGTAAAATCGTTCAAACGCACAGAAAAAACACACGGAAATTTTGGAGCTTGACGACTTTTCCTTACACGCATGCTCTGTGCTGTAAGTTTGTACTTTCGAAAACAGTTAGGCCTACTACGTCATGTTTACTCCAGGCCATGTGATGATCATTCGTATTGCTTAAAAACACGCCAGAGATTTTACGGTATTTGGAATTCATCTTACTCTTCATGAACCTTTTTCCAAGATCTCTGCTGGCTCCAGCAGTTGCCACACCAGTGATGCAGACTCTTAATCACAAGTCTTTTGAGTGCTGCACAGCTTTCCTGTGAACTGGAGCCGCAATGCTTCAGTGTCAATTACATTTCATGACACAAAACGTGTAAACTGAACGACGCAACCAAGGAATACTTTCCTGGTGACTTGGCGAAACAAAGGGGAGCATTTAACATGAGTATGGGGATTCGCAGTTATGAACCTTGTGCGAGCATGCGCTGTGAAAACGGGAAGATGTGTATCAGCAGTTTTAATTGAAATGCAAGTAGTGTCACAAGGGATTCAGTGGACTTCACTGTGACGGTAAGAGAACTTTTGGATGGCGCATTATTTGCTGGTAAACTCATTTAGATATAAAGCACAGTTCATAGCGAAACTACAGATATCTCCTGAAAAAGGTAGCCGTCTCTAATCCTCTGGTTAAATAGAAAATTATTTTCAGACAAATATTGCTTTTTGAAAAGGTCATAGACAGCCCAACACTAACTCCCCTATGTGGTTTTACGGTAGTGGCACCCAAGCCTCTAAAGTTTTGTCCTGGCGAGTTTGTCTTTGAGCGATTTACCTTTTTGAAAAGTTTATAGACAGGCCAACACAAACTCTCCTATGTGGTTTTACGATAGCGGCACGTAAGCCTCTAAAGTTTTGTTCTGGCGAGTGTCTTTGAACGATTTACCTTTTTGAAAAGTTAATAGACAGGCCAACACAGACTCTCCTTTGTGGTTTTACGATAGCGACACGTAAACCTTACCAGTTTTGCTCAGACGAGTATGTCCTAGAGCGAAGATAGTCTGCCTGCCAATGAAAACCACACTTTGTGGTTCCTTTTTTTAAAAGTACCAGTGGCAGTGTTAATGTTGCTGTTTATGTGGTTAACACTTACTACTACGTGTGAATGACTTTTTCATTGTATTATAGAATTCTTATTCAAGGCACGGGCTCCTGTTCTAGGGGATAAGACTCATCCTCTAATTTTTATTCTGAGCATAACGAATTTTATAGCATATAATATTTACAAAGATACCAGATTCTAATATTAATAATTTATTACAAATTTTATTTTATTATTTCCATTACAATACAGTATGCAGTGTATGTTGTAGCACAACGAGCCAGACGTTCTTTGCAACCAAAAACAGACCTTGGATCCTGTGGAGATGAAGAACTTTTAGTTCTACATCTCCACGGGATACTGTAATAAAATGAAGGACGACCAAGATAAAACCAAGAGACGTTTACTCAATGAATATCTACATCGCAACTCACTACGAATATTTAAGTAGTTCAAACTGGCGGGAACGGGTCTCTAGAGAACGCACGTGCATCTTATACATAACTCATGCTATTATAACACCCTCCCTTTCATAAACGAAAAAGAAAAGAAAAATTACAACCAACACACGAGCTGACTTATACACAATATGAATTAAGCATTCACTAAACATTTAAATACTCGTCAAGCTCTACAACGCGTTAGAAGTTTTAGATAAGTTTATGGCTTAGTCAAAACAAAGTCACTGAAGCGCTTTGGTGGCCGTCGTTGACGCTCTGATCGTCTTAGCACTGGCTTGGGTGGAGACTCTACTGAAGTTGGAGCAACTTCCGGCCCAATCAGAGGAGCAGTTTCTTGACTTGGCGCAGGTGGATTTACTTCTTCGGGAACGGTGGTCAGGAACTCATTGGACTGTGGACAGACGGGAACAGACACCTCAGCAGGGGCCTGGTCTGATGATGGCGGTGGCGGCTCATTTGTCTTCCGCAGGTGAACACGGTTGCGACGAACCACATGATGAGGTGTCTCGACCTCATACGATCTCTCGTCCACTCGACTTCGCACAATTCCTTTCTGCCACTCTCGCTTGCCCAGCTGAAACGGTTTTAGCCTTACTACATCTCCTGTTGTTAAAGGATCCAGATCGACAGCACCTCGGTTGTAATACTGAGCTTGTCGCTGCTTGCGCTCTTCGAGCTTGGCTCGGCACAGCTCGTTGTCTGAGACTGCTTGTGGCGCGAGCAAGTTTGCCGTCATCGGTAGGAGACTTCTAGTCCTTCTGTTGAAGAGACGTTGCGCTGGACTAACTTGGACACTGGCAGGTGGGGTGTTGCGATGATCGAGCAAAGCTAGAAAAGCATCTGATCCACTCACTCTGCACTTTCTGAGAATTTTCTTAGCTTCCTTCACTGCGCTCTCTGCTTTACCATTACCCTGACTGTGATGTGGGCTGCTCGTGAGATGTTCAAAGTCCCAGCCTCGCGAGAACGTCAGGAAATCACGTGACGTAAACTGTGAACCGTTATCTGTAACCAGCTGCTCAGGAATACCGTGGCGTGCAAAGTGGGCCTTTAACTTTCTGATGACACACACCGACGAAGGAGACCTTAAATGATCCAGCTCAAAGAAATCACTGTAATAGTCTGAGGTGACTAAGTAGGTTTTCCCTTCAAACTCAAACAGATCTGCAGCCACTCGTTGCCATGGTCGATTCGGCGTTTCGGGGGACATCATTGTTTCCTTGACTTGACCTCGCTCATACTCCCGACACGCCTCACAGGTTGAAACATAGTTCTTAATGTCAGCTGTCATACCGGGCCAATAGAGGCACTCACGGGCTCTGTTTAGACAGCCATTCACCCCAAGATGTGAACTGTGGATTCGTCTTAACAGCTCGCTCCTCGAAGCTCGTGGAACCACGACACGCTCTCCCTTAAAGATGAGACCATCCTGGATCGACATCTCATCACGCATGTTGAAGTAAGGGGAAATGATGCTGGGCACGTTACTCTTATGCTCTGGCCAGCCCTTCTGAATCACAGCTTTCAGCACTTGAAGAGACTCATCTGCTTCGGTGTCTTTCTGAATTAGCAGAAGCCTTTCTTCCGACACAGGCAGGTACTTCATCATGTTGATTGTCTCGAACTCATTCTCGTCTTGCTTACCGGCAGGGAGAAATGCTCTCGACAGGGTATCGGCCAGAAACATCTTGCTTCCCTTCTCGTATCTTACTTCCAGGTCATACTTCTGAAGACGAATTATCATGCCTTGCAGACGCTTGGGGGCACGGTGCAAGGGCTTCTTGAGAATTGATTCCAGTGGCTTGTGGTCGCTGAAAACAATGGTCTTATTGCCAAACGTGTAGTCGTTAAACTTCTCCACTGCAAAAACAATCGCAAGCATCTCTTTTTCCATCTGAGCGTAACGCGTCTCAGTCTCCGTTAATGCTCTGCTTGCATAAGCAATGGGATGACCGCTTTGCATTAGGGCTGCGCCCAGACCAACTTGACTGCTGTCACATTGCACTTCCAATGGCTCACCAGGCTTGTAGTAGGCTAGCACAGGAGCAGATGCAATAAGGCCCTTCACTTCATTCCAAGCACGTTCTTGCGCATCGGACCAACACCATTCAACATCTTTATGGGTAAGGTCGCGAAGCGGTCTCATTACGTCAGACAGGTTTGGCAGGAAACGGCTAAGGTAATTTACCATACCATTCAAACGCAACACATCTTCAGGCTTTTCTGGTCGCGGCATTTCTGTAATCGCCTCAACTTTCTGCGGATCTGGCTTCAGGCCCTCTGATGTCAGAACATGTCCATGAAAAGGAACCTCCTTACACTTGTATTCCAATTTCGCACGATTGAGCTTTATGCCCTTCTGCTGGCACTTCTTCATGAAACCCTCCAGGCAGCTATCGTGGTCAGCGTCATCTCTTCCATAGATGAGTACGTCATCGGCAATACACTTCACACCAGGCAGGCCTAACAACTCTTGATTCAAATGCTTTTGAAATATCTCACTCGAAACACACAAGCCAAACGGTAAACGAAGCCAGCGGTATCTCCCATGAGGAGTTGCAAAAGTTGTCAACAGGCTAGACTCATCATCCAGCTCCAATTGCCAGAAAGCGGATGCGAGATCAACCTTTGTAAACACACGCGCCTCAGCCAAATCAGGCAATACGTCATCAATGACGGGGATCTGGTATCTTTCTCTCTTTAAAGCAGCATTCAACGGTTTAGGATCAATGCAGACACGTAAATCACCAGACTTTTTTACAGCAACAACAAACTGGCTGACCCATTCAGTCGGCTGATCCACAGGAGCAATAACTTTAAGATCCTGCAACCTTTCGAGTTCCGCCTTGAATTTTTCTTTAACAGCTACCGGTACTTTCCTGGCTGGGAGAATCACTGGTTGGCAAGCCGGATCTACTTGCAGATGAACCTTTCCAGGTAACTTGCCAAGGCCATTATCAAACACATCTGGGTAGTTGTTAGCAAGATCGTTTTCCAAATTCTCCACAACGCTAACAAAGTTCTCTTTGTGCACAGTTAACAAACCCATCTTCTCGGTAGCGTTTAAACCCAGGAGCGGAGTTAAACTCTCTTTGACGACTAAGAATCTCACTTTGTACTTATTATTGTTCCGGGGATTTACAACTGGCAGAGCACAGGTCCCAACAGGCTTGACCTTGGTGCCATTCCACATAACGAGGGACTGGGAACAAGGCTCGAGATCCACATCTTCCACATACTTAGATGGCAAAATGTTAGCACTAGCTCCACAGTCAATTTGAAATCTCACGGGTTTCTGCTGAACCAACATCTCAGCAAACACAGCTTTGTCCTTCATAGCTTGCACCCTTACAACGCTGATCTCTTCCAAGTCTTCATCGCTCTCAATGGCGTTAACCGCGGCATCTTTGCACCCTTTCGCAAAATGATTCTTTTTCTTACACCGCATACACACTTTACCCCACGCAGGACACTTCTTTCTCTCAGGAGCGTGTTCATAGCCACAAAACTTGCAAGAAATTTTCTTCCCCGACTGTCCGTCTGGAGTCGGCGCTCGAGGTTTCTTTTTGTTAGATTTAACTTGGTTGATGTTGTCCACCGGTTCCGATAGCGACTTCATGTGCAACGCCGTGACTTCTTCGCTGCGGCAGATATCGATACACCGATTCAAAGTGAGATCTCGAATTCTCAGAAGCTTCTTGGTAGTCTGCTCATCTTTAATCCCAAGCACAATGCGATCACGGATAAGACTATCACGCAAGCAGTCACAAAAGTTGCACGTCTTGGCCAAGGTTTTCAGTTCGGCAACAAAACAATCGACCGACTCGGTTGGAAGCTTGTCCCGCTTGTTAAAACAATATCTCTCATAGATCTCATTGACTTCTCCAATGCAGTGTTTCTCCATTTTAGCCATTACCACGCGCCAATTATTCGAATCCTCGCCCTCGGCGTAACTGAATGTTTTGATAACTTTTAGAGCGTCATCGCCAATGGTGTGCTTGAACATCGCAAGTTGGTACGGCGAGCTTTCTCGATCTAACCTAGAAATAACGAAATAGTTGTTGTACTTTTCCTTCCAAAGCTTCCAGTTATCGGCTACTTCTCCGCTGGGCCGCAGTGCAAGAGGTTGAGGTGAGGAAATTTGATGAAACATTGGAGATTGGCTTATTGAAGGTTGAGCAACCGTAGCAGAGCTTCCATTGGTTCCAGTATGGCCTTCCTCATCGCCCATGCCGCAGACAGCTTAATTCTTCGACGCCCAAGAGGAACTAGACCAATTTTCCGCTCGCTGCCACCATGTAATAAAATGAAGGACGACCAAGATAAAACCAAGAGACGTTTACTCAATGAATATCTACATCGCAACTCACTACGAATATTTAAGTAGTTCAAACTGGCGGGAACGGGTCTCTAGAGAACGCACGTGCATCTTATACATAACTCATGCTATTATAACAGATACCAGTGGCTTATAACATTCCAGTGTAATCATATCCCTGGCAGTGATCGTTTGTGTTCCACAAAACGCGTCTTGTGTCAAGACACTTTAAAAATCAGTTTATGTTATGAAGTCAGAAATTCTCAAAAATTATTGCAACGAGGTTTTCAAAAACCTCTCAAGAGGTTACGCTCACGATTAATATGCGTGATAGAAATCACGAGCTCATAATCTTATTGTTTTCGAGTAATGCGAAGCGATTCTGGAAACTACACGACCGAAAAATCACTATCACGAGTTTGTTACATATCCAGAAGCACTCAACAACTGTATTGCATGGACTTCAATGAGACTGGGTGAACCAGAACCCACCAGAGCATGTTCCTATAATGCAACGCACGACGGAAAAACACTTTGACGATTTTGTTACATATCCCAAAGCACTCAGCAACTGTATTGTATGGACTTCAGCCTGGGTGAACCAGAAAGGATATGTAACATGTTCCTATGTCACGCACGACGGAAAACATCTCTTTCACGATTTTGTTACATGTCTCGAATTACTCGTGAACTTCAGCCTGGGTGAAACTGAAAGGATATATATGTAACATGTTCCTATAATGTACGTCACGTACGTCGGAAAAATAACTTTGACGATTTTGTTGCATATCTTGAAGCACTCATCAGCAACTGTGTTGCATGGACTTCAGCCTGGGTGAACCCGAAAATATCCTCTAACCCTCGGCAACGTCAATTCTACGTGGACGTTTGCGTGGGCAAACCAGAAAGCATTTATAATATGTACCTATACGGATTTTCTATGTATCCGAAATAATTGTCTTTCAGAAAACTATTGTACGATGGACTCAGTATAGGGTCTAACTCACAAATGAAAACAGTGATTTTTAGTACCTGTCTAGTCCCCATACTATCTAAAAGCATGACAATCCGTGTAAGTTAATTACCATATAAATGAAAGATTAATCCAATGATATAACTTGGTACCTTCGTCTTGTTGTCTTGATTCGATGCTCTACGAGGTTGGTCACGGCTAGCGCTAGCTGAAGACACTTTTTGGTTCTCTCTGTCGTTCTCAGGTGATTGAATTCATGTACAAGCCAATCGCGGTTGTCGGTTTTGTTTGGTTTTCAACAACTGTTTAATGGTTTGCCGCAACCACAAATCCAAACGTATATCCAGGGGCAGCTTCTTTGTTGTTTTTCCCGCGAAAGGAAAACAAGCGCGCCTTCTTTAACTCCACGAGGAAAATTCGATTGAAAACTGGATCCATTTCGAGCAAATGCGTCAGGAGAAACACCATATCTTCTAATTCGGGAGGCAAGTCTCGTTTTGTGCCCGTTTTCAATGACCGATGACGGGTTCAGTGGAAGTCGAAGTCTCTATTATGTGTAAGCGAACAATAATCCCGCGTTGTGAAAATTTATTATAAAAAAATAAATTATGCGGCCAGATCATATCTGAAAATTACCAGGTTACTTATAGTACACAGTTTCTTTTATTGAAAGCGATTATCGCAAACGATAACCACAATAGAACTGCAAAATTCTTGCGATGACAGCGACCTAACAGATACATGACGTCACGCCATAGCAACCGGATGGACCTTCCTTCTGCATGAATTTTTTTTCTTTACCTTCTTCTTTGCACGAATTTTTTTTTCTTGGCAATTTCCCTTGCATGAATTTTTTTTGTTTTTTTCCCCTCCCCCCCCATCACTTTTCTAATGGTCCGTCCCTTACCGTTTAAGGCTTTAATCATAAACAAAAAGCTTCTGTAAAGGTGCGACGAAGATATCAAATGAATTTTTATCAGAGAGGGCTAACCATAATAAATTTCTTGAGGCGTTTTGGAACTCGTGGCATCAAAACTTGAAAAAATTGGCACATTTTTTCAAATTTCAATCCATTTCCATCCATGCCATCCGTAGCGACAGGCGACAAGAAACAGTTTCAGTACATTCAAATAGTCTTCGATAACAAAACTAGATCATTAGTTTTAGTAGTTTTGGAATTCAATTGATGCGAACGCACCTTTTAGCTCTTTGTAAAGTTGCCAAATAGCGTGACAATGCCTCTTTAAGACTTAAGCCCCGGGACTTAAGTTTCTGTAGATCACTAGATCTTGTTACCAGCAGGCATCGAGTGTAGATTAGAGTCTTTAGGTAAGTGTCAAGGTGGCTGAACACAGTTTTTGATACCTGTGTTTCATTCACAAAACCCTTGACCGGTCACCAAAACACAAACTTCGGTGTTTTGATAGTTAAGCTGACCAAGGTGCCGTTGCCATGCAACGCCAATAAACATATAAGAGTAGGGCACGTGTTTCCCAGTGTTGTGGTCTGGCCTTGTCTGACGGGTTGGTGCTTCACATAGGGATAACCTCATTGCACCTTGGACAGAAGAAAAATTACTATAAACTATATACAGGCCCACACAGCGGTCAAACGGGGCGCGCGTGCGCAGTTCCCCCCAAAACTTTCGCTTAACAAAGTCTTAAATTTTCGAAAATTTTCGCTTTAAAGCCCAAAGTTAAGACAGTCGCTGAAAAGTTAAGCTTTAAACTTCGCATATGACCAGGACATTTAGTGATGGACATCCTAAAGTCCTCCCAGCTTGTAATTTTCTCTCACAGTACTATTTTTATAACATTTTCCTACAGAAGTCTTGCAGGTTTTCTCTTCAAACTCTTACGAAGTTCGAGGCGGCGAAAACCGGAAGTGGCGTTGGATTTTTGCGTTTGACCGCTGTGTGATACAGGCCTTTAATATCGGTTTTGATTTGCTCACAAGTTAACATCACTTCAATAATGATTTAATAGAGAGATCTTTAATTGTCCCTTGTTGAAGGTTCTCTGAAATATCTAAAATTTCTTCTGTCAAAGATCTTTTTTTTCAATGGAAGATTTTCTTGTCATTGATAAGGCCGCAAAACTGTGTTTGTGAAATCATCAAATGTGACGTAATTAATTCTTTAATCTTTTATAATATCCTAAGAAAAGACAAAACTAAAATTCTACACTCATACGATTCATTGCCACTCTAAGCATAATATCTCAGCAAAATATTAGCTTTCCCAGAAGCTAATTTCTGAGAAAGAGTATGGCTTAGCAGGTTTCCATAACTCACGAAGCTTTTGTCATAGCAAGGAATGGTTTTCGGCTTTAGGTTCCTCTCGTCAAGGTCTTTCAAACAGCATATTTTTTTTCTTGAAAAAAGAAACTTTATATCAAGGAGATTTGTGACAAAATTAAGTGTAAACGTTCTCTGGTAAAAAGTTTAAAAAGACTATGAGCTTTCGACAGACTGAACTGCAGTCTTCAACGGATAAAAACGTGTGAAGAATAAAGGCGAAAGAAATTAAAATAAAACGGAGATTTCGCATAAAATTAAAAGATAAAAGTATGTGCAAAAAAGACTGTTAACAATGCTAAGAAAATTTGTGTTTCTTTAAGAGAATGTGGTATTGTCTTGGGAGCGGGCACGAATTATTGTCCGCCCCAACAGTTTTTGCCGTGTGCCATGACTCCAATGTCTTTCTACTCCGATTGTTCGCTTTGTCGATGATTTTAGAATTGTTGAATCCAATAACGTGATTAAAAGTCCACGCCTGTTTTGCGACGTTTGAGCCTTTAGTACAATGCTTAATGTTCTGATGTGTTCTTTTCTCCTAGTAGTAAAGGATCTTTTGGTTTCGCCAATGTAGCTCCAGGGGCAAGATGCACATGGAATTTTATAAATGACATTGCATAGGTCATCTTCGGCAAGATCTACCGATGGCATTCCACCAGCGATCCGCGGTTCTATCAAACACCACAAAGATGGCTACCCTCTTAGACCTATCGTGACTTGCATTGGCTCTGCACTTTACAACACTTTCAAATTCCTCACCGACATCCTTGCACCGATCCAAAATCGCAATGGGTATTCAGTTGCTAATTTACAGGAGTTCTCCAATGAAATAGTCGATGTTAACATTCAAGATGACGAAACCATGGTTTCCTTTGATGTGGTGTCTCTATTCACCGCCATCCCTGTTGACAAAGCTTGCGACTATATCAGGAAGAAATTAGAGGATGA
Source organism: Platygyra sinensis (assembly GCA_019787425.1). Lineage (NCBI taxonomy): Eukaryota > Metazoa > Cnidaria > Anthozoa > Scleractinia > Merulinidae > Platygyra > Platygyra sinensis. The sequence continues at coordinate 28,113 of JAHPZR010010382.1, read as the reverse complement.
TTCGTCTCTCCATTCCAGAACCAAGCTAGACATCGAGGACATATTATCCTTATTGAATTTTGTGCTGTCCAATAACTACTTTATTTATAATGACACCATCTACAAACAAATCCACGGTTTTGCTATGGGTAGCCCCGTAAGCCCTGTAGTAGTGACCTATGCATGGAAGAAATCGAAAAACCAGCAATCAACGCGACTCCTGTCTCGCCGAAATTTTGGAAGCGGTATGTAGACGACAGTTTTTGCATTATTAAGAGTGACGCTGTTGCCTCCCTCCACGATTCATTGAACTCTATCGATCAACATATTTCTTTCACCATCGAACACGAGTCTAACGGCCAACTATCCTTTCTTGACACCCTCATCTCGCGCGATAACGGAAAACTCATGGTTGGCATCTACCGCAAACCCACACATACAGATAGATATCTTGACTTCCATTCACACCATGACAGAAAACATAAAATCAGCACCGCTGAGACACTCCTGCACAGAGCTTTGAACCTCCCCAACACACAAGTTGGAAAGACCCGCGAAACTGCTCGTGTTTGCGCCGCTTTACACTCCAACGGCTATCCCAAAAAAATCGCTGTTGATGTTATAAGAAAGAAAG